>CAJHNH020000497.1:42500-82500 GCA_905116865.2 Candidula unifasciata
GCTCTATAGCACCGGCGAGGATCCTGAAATATTTTGGGTAGATTTTTATCCCGAAATTTTTGCAATGGGCATCGCCGTTAGGCTGCTCTTTTTAAATTTCAACTGCGAATGGGGTTTTTTTTTTTTTTTACGTGCGCAACAATGCACACTGGCGTCCGATCTCACTACCCAGAGACCAGGAGGAATTAGTAGAAGTCCATGTTCACGTAAAATAAGATCCCAGCCCTTACCTGGGATTGAACTCGGAACCTTTAGCACTTAAGGCGGACACCAAGCCTCGAGACCACGCAGTTCCCCTCTCTCCCCCGGATAGCACAGCAAAGTCTCGTTAGCACTCAACCGCATAAGAATAGGGCAGTACTGATGGTTCCAGCAAGGACGAAGTTTTTAAAAAGGAGTAGAAAATTATAGGGAAGAGAAAAAGTTGGTAAGAAACAACAATTAGTTTATGTTAGCTTTACAAAATCGATCACAATAAACAAACAAAGGACGTTGCGGTGATTAGCCTTCATCAGCACATAAATGACAACACAATACACATACACAAATAGGCTATAACTATGAAGTGACTACATAGGACGAACAGCAAGGACGAATAAATTATCAGTCCCAGGTTAGCGGAAAGACTGGCAGGTGTCAACCAGCAGAAAGATGGGCACGGGACAGTAAGTGATACCTTTGGTAGGAATGTTCACGAGGCGAGACAGCTGGCGAAAGAGAAAGTTTCTTTCCGATGGAGTGCGGCGTTCTACAAAGGAGTGCTACATAATGATGACAGTAAAATCTCTGCAAACAACTCTGCTTTAGAAAAACACTTAGTAACGATGTACTTTTTTTTTTCATTCCAACAGGGGTGTATGACTATCAGTCTACAATTGGGATGAATTTGTTTTTAACATGAAATGTTGATTTTTTGTGGGTTTTTTGCTAAGTTTTACTGTTGTAATTCTGAGGGGGGAAAACACAAACAGAGATACACACACACAGTTTTTTATGTGAGCGAAAGAGCTCCCGTGTCTCCTTTTCTTATCTTTTGACTGGAAACCTGTGTATTTATTTACGTAGCGAAAGCCATTGGAAAATCTTTAGTGCAAGACAGCCTAGCATATGACACCACAACCTCTAGCATTGTAATTGTAACAGACTCATAGAGTGGCAAGCTTCACTGGAAAAGTCACGGGTGGTGAGCATACTTTGGATCTTTTCTCCGGGCCATGCCTGCGTGGTAGGTAATGAACAGTGGTGAATTGATACATGACAAGGCAGATGTGGTCAAGGCACTTTGGGAACAAGCTACGGAATCAGAGGAGAAAGAAAATCATTATGGCCTGGAGAGAATGAGGCACTTGGGTGTAATTAGAGGGTCTGACCGACTGACTAAACTCAGAGGAAAGGCAAGACGGACTCTGAACCAGATTTAACCGGTAATATCAGTATGGGAATTCTGTGCAGGCTTCCGAAGACTCAGTGTACGCTGTTGGCGTCTACTCCGCCCCATTTTTCGCTTCCCTCCCGCGCGTTGGAGATATATAGGCTAGTAGCTGACCTAGTCATTTTCTAGTACGAAGTTTTTTTTCGCCAGGGACACAGATGAGTATCATTTATTTTATGCATTAGAGTCCTATGCAGTCACTTCATAGTTAGAGCATATTTGTGTATGTGTACTGTGTTGTCCTTTATGTGCTGATGAAGGCTAATCGCCGCAACGTCCTTTGTTTGTTTATTGTGATCGATTTTGTAAAGCTAACATAAACTATTTGTTGTTTCTTACCAACTTTTTCTCTTCCCTATAATTTTCTCTCTTTTTTTTTAAACTGGCTTCTGAAGATGAGGACGGAGCATGCATGAAAATGCCCCGAGTGCTGTGACTTAAATCATCTTATTTACGTAACAATTTATTTAAATGTTCTACCGAGCCTGTTTTATTGTATAGTGGTGAATCTTGGAATGTGAGTAAACAAATTAGGAAGAGTTTGCAGGCAACTGAGATGTGGTTCTTAAGATGAATCTTTCGAATACCTTCGACTGCCAGAATAACTAACAATGCATGCCTGGAAGTGGCTAATGAAAGTAGAATATTATGTACAACACTGTGAAGGACACCAATTTCTTTGGTCGTAGAATGAGAAAGGGAGCACTGAAAAATATCGTGACGACTTGAAATATCACTTTTAGAAGAGGCAAAGGCAGACCAAGAGAAACGATAGTGGATAGCTTAAGACAGTGAAATGGAGAAATATCATCAGTTTAAATATTCCAGGACACCAAAGATCGAGATCTGTGGAGATGCATGGACGCCCACGCCAGCTGGCAAGGCACTTGGGGACTGACTGAGTGACTGACTGACTTTCTACCCCACCAGGACATCACACAAGCGATAAACACCCGATGACACAAAGTGCCACCATGCGGATGAGAATCACCGTGGAGAGGTCCCAGAAACCGCGTTCAGACAATTGGCCATATTGATGGCCTGCCTATATTGCGGCCCTTGGCAAAAGCCAGATTGGGGCTTCTAATAACAAAAATTTACGTCCTAAGAAGGACGTAAACAATATATTTGAGGATGATGTTCTGCTTATTTATACCTGTCAAGAAATGCTTGTGATGCCCATGATTTTTTAGTAGATCATACCCTCATCATCATTGTCCACAGCGACATCGAAATAAAAACGAGAGCGCGTCCTCGCCAAGTTCCCCAGTTCATCATTCGCACAACATAACATCGGAGCTGCGCGGAGAGGACGGATGCGAGCACACTCAAGGTAAGTGATTTTATTATTAGAGTTTCAATAGTGTGACTGCATTGGTTGAACATAACAACACGCTGAGACAGAAGTGCGGAGATATGATCTCCTTTCATTCTGGTAGTCGGGTTTACAGCGTGAGACGGGCAAGCGCCTTTCATGGACGATCGCATGCGGATCAGAATTTCTTCGGTTCAGATCCGAACGATCCGGGACCTTTTTTTTTTAAAAAATTACCTTTATCGACTCTGTCTCAAATTGATACCAGGGAAATTCCTGGGAAGTAAAGGCAGCCAGCATGATGTTGACCACATCACCCACCCAACTCCGAGTGGTCAATAAAAAATATGTCCAGCACTATAAGCCCAATACGTGTAATGGCAGGGAAAGAGCATTTACTCACTCACCATGAAGATCCAGGCTCAGTACTCATCAAAAGGTGTCTATTACAACAGCACTGAAAAATAGTTTGAGGTTTTAAGCAGCGGATCAACATCATGACACACAGGTAGTAACCCATAAGTGCTCCGTTATACTTCTAACTCAAGTCTTAGTCCGAAGTAGCTAAGCGCAGTGAACTGCTTCCGTAGTACTGGC
Source organism: Candidula unifasciata (assembly GCA_905116865.2). Classification (NCBI taxonomy): domain Eukaryota; kingdom Metazoa; phylum Mollusca; class Gastropoda; order Stylommatophora; family Geomitridae; genus Candidula; species Candidula unifasciata. The sequence goes on from CAJHNH020000497.1 coordinate 45,845, forward strand.
TAGGATCCTGAAATATTTGAGTAGATTTTTAACTCCATATTCTGTCCGGGCAGCGCCATTAGGTTACTCTTTTCGATTTCCAACTGCCTGGGGATTTTTACGTGCTCCACAATACACACGGGCGTTTGATCTCACCACCCAGAGACCAGGGGAAATTACTAGAAGTCCACGTGAAAAAATCCCAGCTCTCACCGGGGCCTGAAATAGGGATCTCTAGCACACGACACGGACACTATACCTTAAGACCACGCAGCTCCCTACTGAAAAAAAGTGAGACCTACAGATCTGTACAAGCGGCAACTGCTGGGCGATTTAGTCAACATAACGCCCACTGCCTTTACTTTCCAGACTTTACTTTATACTCGCGTGGATCGGAAGGTCGTGGGTTCGCTCCCTGGTTAAGACGGACTTTTCTTCAAAAATGACCTTGGCTCCCAGGTCGACCCAGCCTTGAGTGGGTACCGGGTGCAATCCCGGGAAGCAGAGGCGGCCAGTGATGCTGACCCATCTTGTGCCGTTGGTCTATAAAAAATAGGTCTAGCCCCACATGCCCTATACGCCTAAAGGATTGGAAACCTTTACTTCTTTACTTACTTTTAGACTCGACTTTAGCTCCCGAGCATGCGAGCCGCCGTCAGTTGAAGAAAAAACTCTTCACCGCGGATTTGAACCCTAACAATGCAGAGCATCTAGTCGCTTCTTCACCGCTGCTAACAATGCAGAGGTACCACATAAAATAATTTACCCAAAAGAGTGGTAGGTAGAATACTTACCTACTATTATGATTTTCATAAGTTCGATTTCGCTTACAGATGGGTTAAAACAACCAGAAAAATTCACTTGCAATTCCAGAAAGAGGCAAACCCAAAGATTAGAACTATGCACAGTGTTTAAAAGTAAGGGTAACTAGTTGAATATTGGCTGCATCACGTTTGTAGCGAATGCCGAACACATTTTTTTTCCCCTCTATTTACCTTTGAAAGTGTTTGAGGAAGATATAAGGATCGACTGAACCATTCCTAATACTCTGTATCAGGAGGTGATGGCGGTGATGTGAGCAGTCATGTAACTGGAATCAGAATGCTATTCCAACGTGCCTGTTGCATGATCTGGCTGGTCGGAGCAGCTCTATACGCTGTAGACTGAGTCATCGCAAAACTCCACTTTGCGTGAAGTACCTCTCTCTCTCTGTGTCCCGGTGGTACCCGGGTGTTCTTGTCAATGAAAGAGCTGATATATTGACCACCTCTGACTTAGTTGCAGACTGTGGGCCTATGGATCATGCCGATATTGTTAATACATATGGAGAGAGTAGCGATAGGAGGACTTTGTGAACAGGGAGGGCATCTACATTGCTACTAAGAAGGTGGAAATTGTAGGTAAAGATTAGCTCATCCAAGCACAAGGAAGCACACTAGAAGTAAATAAGGTCTTGTCAGTCAGCAGAGCTGAGTTAAGTTGAGTCAAAAATTGACATCATAGCACTCGGGGCATTCCCCTGCATGCTCCCTCCTCATCTTCAGCAGCCAGCGCAGAGTTTCAATACTAATGGTACCGGTCACAATCTGGTTATATGTCCGTCTTGCCTTTCTTTTGAGTATAGTGAGCTGGCCATACCCTCTAGTTACACCCAGATGCCTCATTCTCTCCAGGCCATAATAATCTTATATCTCTACTAATTCGTTTTTCTTGTTCCCAAAGGGCCTTGACCACATATGGCTTGGCATGTATCAATTAACCTCCCACTGGTGCAGATCCATCCGATCTGTCTGCCTGTTCATTAACCATCGTGCCAGCATAGCCTGGAGAAAAGATCCAATGTATGCTTACTACCCGTGCGTGATCTTTCCAGTCAAGCTTGCAACTCAAATCAGGATAGAGCATGCATTACTTAGCTCAGAACGCTGGTGTTTATATAAAAGGGGGAATCTAAGCACCAATAGGCGTGTCCGGAGTGGTGTGAAAATAATCCTACTCATAACCCTGGTCTTCATAAGTGAAACTACAAAGCAGTGTAAAACCTGCCTGCATGCTCTACGCATCGTTTCCTATAACTCTTCTTATTTCTCTGTAGTTATCGTATTATACTAGTTTCTTCCCTTTGTTCTGTATGGCCACTTAATGCGAGCAACAACTCGATTAGATTAATTTGGACAGTAGTGTTATGGCAATATACTGCTGGTGCATACATTGTAGCACTGGATACTCCTTTCTGACCTTTTACGTATTTAAGGTAACCAACAGCCTGCATACAAATTAGTCAGATGTGTCAAACGGATGCACACGCAACACTCAGGTTTTGGAACAGGACTGCAGTCTAGAAGTGTACGAACAACCAGAACTTTCCGCTGGAGTTTACAGCTGGTAAACACGGAGAAGAAGAAGAAAACACATAGATTATATTATGTAATTCTCTATATTAAAAGAAACTGACATTTGAATATACTAAAATAAAAATGCATTTGTGAAATAATAAATAAGAATTTTTTTGAGGTCCCTGCACATTGTGTGGCCTAAGTTTATGTAGCTTATAATGCTAGTGGTAATATCGTTAAGACATTTTACTCTTAATTTGCAGGTCTGACTGTTATATCAACTTCCAGAAGCAACAACAGCTGTCTCTCAGGCAACAGCCCAACTAAAACAAAAGTACAAAACGGGGCTACAGGTGGTCTGAGTCACTCCCCGCCTCCAGCTTACGCCGTTATTCACAGACGTTTACCTCACTCAGCAGACGATTCTTGTGTGACCATAGTCTCCACGACAAACTCCAACAATCCTGCTTTCCGAAGATCATTCCCTTCCGGTCGTGTAACCGATTTCGCCAATGCCAACTCTATTTCCCATGGTTCTTCCGTTATGGTATCCTTTACAAATAAAGATGTTAAAATTGTAGGGCAAAACACAACGACAACTTCCACAAAGGACAAGACCGACCCCACATCGAAGTCCATTCCTCAGAGTAAAAGTTTGAACAACTCCCCTGTTGCTACAGCAAGCCTCACTAGGTCTACAGGAAACCTGAAACTAGTAGATCCTCATGTTCGACCGGCCTCTGCCATTTCCGATTTGGCAAATCAGAAAAGTAGCAGTCCTAAGCATGTACAAATAAGCGACATAGTCAGCGTTAATATCACAGACGCCTCTACACCTTGCACACCTACGGTAATAAACCCGTGCCTGGACAAGCCCAATGGTATTCTCAAGCGAGATAACAGTATCAAAGTTGGAAGATCCCTCTCACCATATCCTGGTCAAATTCAGACATCTTTCGTTGCCGGTGATGACCATAAATCTAAAAGCTACAATAGACCTCTGACTCCCCCAAGTCTATCTCCTCAAACTACTTGTCCTCAGACCCCTCCTCAAATTCCTTCTCCTCAAATTCCTTCTCCTCATGTTTCTTCTCATCAAGGTCCTTCTCCTCAAGTTCTTTCTCCTCAGATTCTTTCCCCTCTTACCCCCCAAGTTCTTTCTCCTCAGATTCTTTCCCCTCCTACTCCCCAAGTTCTCTCTCCTCAAATTCTTTCTCCTCCAACTCCTCCTCTTCCAACTCCCACTTCTCCAGAGGAGTCAACAATAAAGGAATCCAAACAAAAGTTAAGCGTCAACACTGAAGTTACAAGTCCAAGCTCTCCAAAAACCTCGTCTTCAGATTCTCCAGAATGGCCATCACCCCCTGAACCTCTGACCCCTCAAACACCTTTGACCCCCAACGGACCAGAACTAGCTTTTGACAGTGATACAATTCAAAAAATGTTACGGTCACTACCGTCATCGCCAATTGACAAAAATTATTCTGACGACGTTGATCTGGGCTTCCATGAAGATTGCGACGCTTCTGGTGATAGCAACAACCAAACCCTTCAGGAGCAGAATCCTGACGGTCGAAGAGGCAGTCGACTATCTAGAACCAAGAGTTTGAATGTCCACGATCGTAACATAAAATCCAACAGTAATCCACGGGGGCGACAGGAAAGTATGGACGCTCTGGCTGATCCCATGTCTTGTCACAAAGTGGATGCGCCTCGACCAAGGATGTTCAACAAAATAGCTTTAGAGAGAGAACTGAAGAAGAGAAACAAGAATATTTCTACAAATTATCCAGACAGCGGGATAGGAATGTCCTCCGATAATGTACCTTCGTCGCGTTCTGAAGGAGGTTCATCGTCAACCAAGAAAGGTATGTGCATATGGTGTTCTTGTCGTTCAAACTCAGTACTTCGATAGTTCAGTCACTGTAACTGTTTCAGACATTCTTCTATCATTTCTGTTGGGTAACCCTTTGGTAGCATGTTTGTCTGCATGCGTTTTTTTTTTTTTTTAAATAGCGCACAACTGATATATACGAATGCTAACGACGAGTAAGTTCGCGGCCTTTTGTGTCAGTGACTTTAGAGCAAGTCTTTATTTTACGCTTTATTTTCCTACAGTTTTGAAATACGGAAAACAATTTCAAAATAATCTAGTCGTTACTGTAAAACCATTATCGTTGTCTTGTGCTTCTACACCTTGACTTATCGCATATATCAAGATTGTTAAACAGTCTAACAATATAGTCTGTCTCTCACAGTGCGACGCGCGCGCTCGCGCGTGTGTGTGTGTGTGTGTCTGTTTGCATGTGTCTCTGTGTGTGTGTGTGCGCTTGCATATATATATATATATATATATATATATATATATATATATATATATATATGCAAGTATGAATATATGTACGCAAGGATGTATATATGTGATGTGTAAGAATCGATTAATTTATCATATTCTTGTGCATACTTTTGCTTTTGTAAAGTTAACATAAATGTACGGGGTGAGAAAGGGGTGTGTGCTTCTCCTCTCTTATTTACTATATACATAGATAGAATATTAAATTTACTTTCCAGAAGAAGAATTAGATCCACATACAGTAAACGATCTACTATTTGCAGACGATCAGTGCCTGTTCTACATCGAGAGGAGTATACTGCAAGAACATTTTAACAGGCTAAGTTTAGCATGCACAAGATATAATGTGAAAATAATTACTACTAAAACTGGAGTAATGCAGGTCAGCAGAATTCCTAGTCCGCTACATATCAGGTTGAATGGTTCTCTTCTGAAGCAAGTTAAAGATTTTAAATATCTAGGAAGTATATTCTCCGATAACTGGACAAAAGATTGGCATACAGAAGCCCGATTCCAACGAGCCAATGCACAGGTGTACCAATTGTCACAGTTATGAAGACATCCAAGCATAAAAATTAGCGCAACGAAACAGTTATTAACACCATATTTATACCAATACTGCGCTGCCAGTGTCAGACTTGGACATTATCAAAGGCTAATGTACGTAAAATTAACACCTGTGAAAAAAGATGCCCCAGTAAAGCCGCCAGCTTAACCATCCGATAAAAAGTTAGAAATAATAATATCAGACAGGCTGCAAAAACAATACAGTGCCGCAGATTAAGTGAGCAACAGAAGATGAAATGGTTTGGTAATCTAGTAAGAATGGAAGCCAGAACAACTATCAAGGCAGGCGCTATAAATGAAAAGATGTGTAATCAAGAGACAGCCAATGAAAATATGAATTGATGACATTAAAAACCTTCTACAATGACATGTATTGACAATGGCCATTGCTACCAGTCAAGTAGTGAATCGCAAACAACGAAGTAGAAATTGATGACGATGAACATAAATGCACACAAAATGAATCCCCCACCCGCACCTAACTTCAGGGTACCCAAATTCATGCAGCTGCCATTTGTATCCAGGAGTCGTCGTGGCAGAGCGGCTAGACGCGCGCCGCGGATCGGAAGGTCGTGAGTTAGCTCCCTGGCGGAGCTGGACTTTTCTTCGAAAATGACTTTGGCTTCAAGGTGGACCCAGCTTTGAGTGGGTACCGGGTGCAGTCCCGGGAAGTAGAGGCGGCCGGCGTGATGCTGACCACATCACCCATATTGAGCCGTTGGTCTATAAAATATTGGTCTAGCAGTATATGCCCAATATGCCTAAAGGCGTGGAAAAGGGTCCTTTACTTCTATTATTTGTATCCTTATTGTAAGTTCTTTGGAGATTAAACGCTGGTATCTATGTTTCCCCCCCCCCCATATTAGATTGCTATCCATTGTGTGACGCAGCGGGTGATGCGTTTATTAGGGAGCAGCCCGGAAGGGAAAGGGGATAGGGAGAGAACAAACGAACTTCATAAAATACAATTGTTTTGCGAAAGATCTGTGTTTGAAAGAGCGAAATATAAAATAGAATTGTCTGCACTGTGTCTCCTTTCAAACAAAAAAGTTCTCTCTCTCTCTCTCTCTCTCTCTCTCTCTCTCTCTCTCTCTCTCTCTCTGTCTCTCTCTTCCGCCCTACTAACCCCCCACCCCTCTTGGGTGCGTGAATATATATATAATCACTTCGGCCATATTGGAATCAAGATTTAAATAGAAAAAAACTGTCAAAAGTATCTTCTTCTTTACTCACCGCCTGTAAGCTCCTGTGGAAAGTCCTGGATGTTTGCCCATTTGGACTTCAGCTTTATGCCAGGGCCCGAGTTTTGCGTGTACATCCGTGCTACTGTCTTATTTGTGTGCCGTTGGTTGTTCCTTGCCACCTCGGCAGATTCACTCCGACTTAGAAGGCAATCTCGAATTAGTCGACTCCTACGACATGCTTGTTGGGAAGCAGTGGGTCTGTTCTTGTTTTCCCCACAATGGTGCACTGGAACCCATATGGGGAACAAAAAATGTCAAGAGACACGTCTCAAGAGCTTCCTGGACAGTCATGTCTTGTCTGCGGCTTAATTACCCAGACTCCCTTGAGACTAAATAATCGGATTCTCCCTATACTTCTCTATTTTGTCTTTTATCTAGATTACGTCCCTTAGCTTGCATAAAGTTATTCTCAGGTCAACAATGGTTGACTTCATCATCATCATCATCTTGTTCTTTTTCTTCTTTCTTCTTCTTCTTCTTCTTCTTCTACTTCTTCTTCTTCTTCTTCTTCTTCTTCTTCTTCTTCTTCTTCTTCTTCTTCTTCTTCTTCTTCTTCTTCTTCTTCTCTTCTTCTTCTTCTTCTTCCTCCATTTCTTCTTTCTCCATATCAGCATACTACTTCTCCGTCTCCTCCTTTATCATATTATTCTACTCCCACCACCACCACCACCACTACTACTACTACTTTTACTACTACTACTGTTGCTACTATTACTACTACTACTACTACTAATATTACTACTATGACTACTACTACTACTACTACTACTACTACTACTACTACTACTATTACTACTACTACTACTACTACTACTACTACTACTACTACTACTACTACTACTACTACTACTATGACTACTACTATTACTACTATTACTACTATTACTACTATTACTACTACTATTACTACTATTACTACTATTACTACTACTATTACTACTATTACTACTATTACTACTATTACTACTACTATTACTACTACTACTACTACTACTACTACTATTACTACTACTACTATTACTACTATTACTACTACTACTACTACTACTACTACTACTACTACTACTACTACTACTACTACTACTACTACTACTACTACTACTACTACTACTACTGCTGCTGCTGTTGCTACTACTACAGTTACTTTTTCTACGATTTGTCATCTTTTGTGGCATCGTCTTAATCAACGCATATTGGAACCTATTTATTTGGTTTTCACCGCAGCTCCAGCTTTCCAACCTTAATATCCTATGTTCTCATTTGATTCTCTATGTGTTGTAGGTTTTCCTCTATTTCTGTGATTATAGTATTACCATTTATTTTGTTGTGTATACCTTATCTCTTTTAAGGACGGAATTGTATCTGTTAATTCCATAAGCTTTTTGTTAATTATGTTGAGTTTTTCTGTTCTCTGCAGACACTAGTAAATGTATGTTTTTCTTGATTGTGAGTGTGTGTTTATGTACGCGCGTGTATATGTGTGTTCTGATTTTTTTGTATGTAATTTTTTTCTGCACATATTATGAGTTAAATTTTTTTTTTTTTTTTTTTTTTTTTTTTTTTTTTACATGTTAGATTTGAAACTTAACCTTTTCTTTTAATTCTCAACATTATATATATAATAACATCGATTTTGTATTCCCATTTATTTTGATAGCGAACTGTATCTGATAACGTGTCTACATTTCTGCCTTGATATTCTTATGATTCCACTTTATCAAATAGAGTTTGAACAAGCAATACCTGGTTACCCTGCTGAGAGTGACAGAAAATGGAAGCGACGGCACACCGGTCGTGTCTGGCAATGGCTAGCTGAGGAAGAAGTATGGACAGGGCAGACGTAGTGAATACGTTCCTGAAACGTTGAGACAAAGGAGTCAGAGACAACGTAGCGCCTGCTGGAAATGGGTATTAAACTACGACAAGCATGCAGAAATCAGTTGCGAGGCAAGAATAGAAGATATGCCAGTCAACTCTTAGGGATACGTTGAGCAGCGACGGCTGCTTCATTTGAGGACGACGCATGAATGGTTCACCGACCGAAGTTCGATACGGACAAGAAGTAGCAAGATATCATTTTTTAGGCTTTGACATTACTTTTGCCTTAATTTATGTTACCTATCATTTAGTGTAGAGCAAAAGGGCGGCCGCTGAAAACATGGATCGACAACATTAAAGACCCTCTACGCCTTCACGCATGACAATAGCCAGTGGCAGCCAAAGTGCACTGGATCGCAAATTATTCCTACCCACGACGCTTAAAGGCAGAAGTGGTTTATGATGATGATGATCATCACCATCATGATCAATTAGTGTGTTATATTTGTGCTGTATGAGATTTCGTATGAAACTCAGATTGAAAGATATGTTTGTTTCTTTTTTAGTTTCTAACTTCTTCTTCTTCTTTCTTCTTTGTGTTCACTGACTGTAAACACCCGGTTGAAAACTTCTGGTTGTTCGTCCACTTAGGTATATAAGACTATCAGTGCCTGTTCTACATCGAGGGGAGTATACTGCAAGAACTTTAGTCTTGTTCTAGCACTTGAGTTCTGTTTTACGAATCTAGCATATTTGTACGCATACTGTTGTGGTTCGTCGCCTCTCGTGTACGCATACTGTTGTGGTTCGTCGCCTCTCGTGTACGCATACTGTTGTGGTTCGTCGCCTCTCAGGCACAAGTACTACATCTTCAAAGGAAATACCCATAATTAGTCACCTTTTGCGACATGCTTCTCACGAAGCAGATGGTCTATTCTTTCCCACACCGCAAGTTTCTCAAAGCTGATTTCTTTAATGTTGCTGCGAGCGAAATATCGTGGCAGGGAATTTGGAACTGAAATATTTAGAAATAGGGGACGGGTGTCACAGCTATCGAGCTGAGTACATGAAGGATGTCACAGCTAGCGAGCTGAGTACATAAAGAGTGTCACAGCTAGCGAGTTGAGTACATAAATAGTGTCACAGCTATCGAGCTGAATACATGAAGGGTGTCACAGCTATCGAGCTGAGTACATAAAGAGTGTCACAGCTATCTAGCTAAGTACATAAAGAGTGTCACAGCTATCGAGCTGAGTACATAAAGAGTGTCACATCTATCGAGCTGACTACATAAAGAGTGTCACAGCTATCGAGCTGAGTACATAAAGAGTGTCACAGCTATCGAGCTGAGTACATAAAGAGTGTCACAGCTATCGAGCTGACTACATAAAGAGTGTCACAACTATCGAGCTGGGTACATAAAGAGTGTCACAGCTATCGAGCTGACTACATAAAGAGTGTCACAGCTATCGAGCTGAGTACATATAGCGACACTGTGAGCTGCGGATTTAATTTGGAAGGACTTCGACTGTGACCAACTGTCTTTATGTTGTAAACTGCAGATTCAGAAAATGTCTAGTAGCCTGTTGCCAGATAATTGAGTGTCTTTCATGGGAGAAATTGCGTGTTCAATTACAGATAATTTGAAACTTCTGCTTCCATCGACGATCAACTGCATTTCCAGTGTCGCACTCTGTGTGTTGGTACTTCTTATTGCAGTCCTCTTCATTAAATGGGTGTGTTTGTTACCTGCTTTGCTGAGAGTGCAGTCTATGTCTCCCCCTTCCCCATAAAGGAAAATGATAGACATTCTGTTTAGTTTAGTTTTTTTTTTTTTTTTTTAAATAGAAGAATGAAGCAACTATGGGATGATCCATTTGTTGTGAAGCTAAATCTGCAAAAACCTGAATTACATGATTACCTGATAGCTAAATCATCTGTTTTTTTTTTTGGTTTTTTTTTTTTTTTTTTTTTTTTTTTTTTTTTGTGTGCATGTCATTATTGTTTTTATGTAGCAGAAAACATGTCATCGGCAAAATCAAAATCTTCCAACTGTGCGTTCTCCACCATCAATGCTTATGTCCTCGCAGCCCCCCCCCCCCCCCCCCTAAACAGAGGAGAAAAAGCATTTATGTTTATAGTTTATTTTTTTTTTTTTTTGCAGCTACAATTTTCTACTGGAAATTGTACCTAGCCTTATACCTTCTATTCTTAGTCGCCTCTTACGACATGCAAAGTAGATTAGCGTTGAATTATTTGCTTTCCTTGAAGCACAGGCTCTAAACTGCACATGTGATTATTTCTTGCAGAGAACTGTTTCCTCATGATGGATTGTAACAACGAGTATATTAGATGTGTGTCGTCATGTTGTGTCATCCTCGTGTGGTATGCAATTTTTAGTTATTTTGAAGCTCACCCTTGCTTTTGCGGGGGTCCTAAATATAGCTGGGTCTCTAAAACGGCCTAACGCCTGAATGGGGTTTCCGGGACCTCTCTACGGGTGAGCCTCTTCTGCATGGTGGCACTTTGTGTCACCGGGTGTTTATCGCTTGTGTGATGTCATCATGGGGTACAATTTACTTACTTACCTATGTGTAACGTGTAATGAAGTTATTCTGCACATGTCCTTCGCTATGGAGGGGAGGGAGATGGGGAAACGCCATGCATGAAGCATTTTCTCAACAGAGCCCTGGTCTGTTACCATCTGGGTAGCAAATCTGTCTCACATTCGCAATTTTAATTGAATCTTTCGTTTGCTTGTTTACTTACCTTGTCTCCTATGTTTCCAGTGAGAATTTTTCAGACAGGCAAACAAGGAGCGTAAAAATACGGGATTTTGTATCTGCCTAGATCAACAGCCTTTCTCTAGGGGCCCATCTTGTCCATCTGATTACTCGTGCTGATTTGATCCCAGCAGATCCTCTTTGTTGATTTACAGGAATCATTTACATTTGAGGTATAAGATTATAAATGTCCTTCAGTTCTTATGTCTGAGAAATAAATTAATTGAGGAGCATTCTAAATCAGGGTCTAAATCAGGGCTTTATAAGAGCTTATAATGCAGTAATTATCCTTTCTTTCTCTTCATTTGTCTTCTCGCTGTTACCAGGTTGTAGCCCAGTGTCGTGGTTTTCTGTATTTGTCTTGCACTTCTTGGATGGCTTGAGTGATGGATTTGTTTAACGTTTTCCAGGTTTTATCTGTACCATTTATCCATCTCTTTCTTGGTCTTCTACATCCCTGTGGTGCACGCCGGAAAACTGTAGCCGCAAGGTTTTACGCTAACGGGGCAATGGTTTGTCTGAAAGGAGACGGGCACTAACCAGGTCATGTTTTTACTGCCCCGCCACGCGACGGGCCTAGCAAGCTGGCAGTGGTGTTTTTGATTGCTACTCCTCAAGAAACATTGAATGATTACAGGAATATTTATTAGCCTGATGAATGTTTTGTCTTATTATTGTACATTTTTTTTTTTCGCTCTTTAATTGCAAGGCTGGTATATTATACAGATAGCAACTGCATTTTATACAATTAATAGCATCTTATGAAATATATCTTTGTCACTGAAGGTTAGAAAAAGAATTCTAACTTGCTACATACATTCAGTTTTGACATATGGATGTCAGTCCTGGACAACCGGTAGGCAGGCCAAACAATTTCTTGAGGCCTCAGAGATGCGGATATACAGAAGAATGCTTAAAATACCCAGACAGCCAAAAAGAGCAGCCAAGAGGTTTTGAAAGAGAAGGGAGCCCGAAGACAACCTTATTACAGACATCAGAAAGAGACAGTCATCATTTTTCGGCCATGGTATGAGGAGAGGGAAAATGGAACATGTTGTGACGACTGGAAAGATCTGTGGAAAGAGGGATAGAGGAAGACAATGAGGGAAGATTTTTGACCGTTTTGTTGCATGGCAGGAAAGTGTGTCAGCACACGAACTGATACATCTACCTGGTTAAACTTGACTGCGCAGCTACCGGGTGACAAACTCCTTGTGGTCCGGGTTCACGCCCGGGGGGTAAGGCAAAGGAGCCACATTTCTACCAGATTTACAGTATCAATCAAAGAATCAAGGCCTAAGGGTTGCGATACCTATAGTACTGAGCCAAAGGGTTAACAAAACTCTTTGTTTCTGCATATTAAAAAAGAAAAAAAAAAAGAAAAAAGAAATACATGCTGCAGGAAATGGCCGATTATGGAGAGGGGTGATCGCCCGCGCCAGTCGGCAAAGCTCCTGGTGATGATGGTATATAATACAGCGTAACTGAGGCGCCTCCCCCCCCCCCCCCCACCCCTCTTTTTCCATAAAAAAAAAAGAGTTAAGTAATCCAGTGTTATGGAAAAATGTAATCATTAAAAGTGTCCATGCGAAGTTTCAACCGATGAATTAATTAGTGCACATCCCACCGTCTTCCTCAAAGATTGCGGCAGCTGGGGATTCCCTCTTGCATGATTCTATGTAGCAAATGATCTGTCCAGCCTAGAGGGTGCAATGGTCTCTGCCAGTGGTGGTTGATTAGGCCTGTTCTATCAGGAAATGTCGACATACTATATTGTGTGTACATACGGAGGAGGTAAAAATACACGCCACTGATAATTGTTTTAGAGATCGGTCAATCGGTACCGTTTCCACAATGAAGTTTGGTTGCAGTGGATCTCCAATACATGCTGTCTGTCATTTGTCTTGGTAGCTTTCGGAGATTCAATTTATGGCCCGCGGGACAGATTTTGCCTGCGGAGGCCTAGCAAGTTGCTTGCAGATTATTGTCAACTGTATTCTATTAACGATCTTAAAAGCTGACGCTCGGACATCTGGCCCATGGCGATCCTAATTTTCAAACTTGGTTAAACAGTCCGGGTTTTGGTTGTGATTATCTCTGTTTTTGTCTTCCTTTGTGTATCTTCTCTCTCTTTCTCTCTCTTCCTCTTCTCTCTCTCACTCACTCACTCACTATTTATTGCCACATTTATCTTATTTCTTCTATATGTCTCTTTCTATGTTTCACTCACGCTCTCACGCTCGGGCTTTCTGTCTTATACTCTCTCACACTTTTTCTCTCCCTCTGTCTCTCTTTCTCTAGCTCTTTGTATCACTAGGTTGCAAATTTTTCATTATAATAAATTGGCTTGACACCGGCGTGACACCGTCATGCTTCTTAATGTCTTGCGATCTACACCTTGTATTAGTTTTCGCATTCTCTATACGGTGATAGTTAACATTAATCTGTGAGTGGAAAGACAATGTAAACGAACATATAATCAATCTGCAACTGGAAACATTAGTGTTCTGATTTTTTAACGCTGCTGAGGATGTTGACGGAGCGCTTATGGAAACGTCATGATAGCAATGCTGCGAGGTATTTTTTTTTCTTTCTTAGAATGTAAACAGTGAACAACGGAAATGTGTTCATTGGAAAGTCAGTATAATGTAGTCGGATGGCCACGAATTTAACTGCACTTGCGAAAAAACCTGGCAAGCCGGGAGACGAGAAGTTGATAAAAACCCGAGAAGGTCTCTTTAGCTCCAGCCCTCCTACCTCGTCAGCCTCGCTGCGGAAATCTAGTTGTTGGGCTCAAGTAAATCTAGTTGAAGTCGCTCGTGACTGTTAACACGACCTTGATTTCCAGGCTGGTGAGTCGAAAAGGGGTGGCGTGGTTACTCCACGGTTCTGGTACTTCTCAATAGTTACTTTCGGTGCTAGACTTAGAATTTCTTCAGTAATTCAATTGTGTGAGTCAGACATAGGTAGCAGTGTGTATCTTTGATTAGAGATTGTTTGATTGTGGGTCGCTATGGGCGATTTACTGATCTGGTAGTATGTTAAAGCCTAACGTACATGTTATTATGTCTCGAATATTTGCCATCAGTGATGTAATATATTTCTGAACGTATGTGTTCATTTTACTATTATTTTTGTCAGGGGAGCGAGTAGCACATGGCCCGATTGTGCGACGGTAGACTAATTAATTTCATAGCAGTGATACGTCTATGATTAGATATAAATTTCCATCACAGTTAGATCTGAATTTTCACTTTTGTACGTTAAAGTACTTAGCACGTGGTGTGTGTGTGTGTGTGTGTGTTCGTGGACACGATGTTATTTGTTACTGGAATGTTATCTATAAAGAGATTAGTTTTGTGTTTAGGAAAATAAACAGATGTTTAATGTGATAAATATAGTTCATTTGCTTGATTCAAGTTAGAATTTGTAGTCCGGCACGTGGTTCATCTAGGTGTGTGTAGTCATATTATGTTTTAGTTGTGTAATTCACATATTTATCGCTAGGACTAAAATTAAATATTTCGTTGCCCCTGCACAGAAGAACCCTTGTATTTTACTTTACTTTTTCAATTTTTTGCTGTTCAGCGGGAAACTACTACATTTTGTCCTAGCCATATTTGTTTTGCCTCATCTACCTACTTCTTGTTTTTCTTGTCCATCTTCCGGCTAGCACAAAAAGAAACAAACAGACTACACTCCTTCGCTGTTAACAATTGACTTCGAACCCGCACGGTATAAGATGAGATTAAGATGACAAGAATGAGAGTAATTGATTACATTTGTTAACTTTCGAAAAAAATATGTCAATTAATTTTCATTACCATATTGTACAATCTGATATCTCAACAAGTTTTTAAAATATATTTTTATCGATTTTAGTTTAGTTTGGTCGACAGACGAACATCTCGGCACACAGGTGTAATCCCCTAAAAAAAAATTATCGCCCAACGTGGGGCTCGAACCCACGACCCTGAGATTAAGAGTCTCATGCTCTACCGACTGAGCTAGCCAGGCTGTATCTACTTTATAGTAGGCTAGAAATATAAATGATAAAATTATCGACTGCAGAGGGTTAAACATAATTTTAAAAATAACTTACATAGTGAATAAGCACCTAGAAAAACTGAGTCTTGTGAGTTGTCGATATCATCATTATCATCACCAGTCAGCAGGTCTTTTTTTCAACAATGTTTTTCAAGTGGACCTCAGAAAAGTCCAGGCATGCCGCCAAAAACGACTGTCTATTTATGCAACGGGCTACTAACGCCCTGGTATGGTAGGTAGTTTTTCTCTTCCTCTATTGTAGTCTATAGCACGAGTTCTCAAACTGGGTGGCGCGGAACCCAGGGGTGCCACAAGCGTATGCCAGGGAAGCCAGGACAATGATTAAAATTTTTCTAAAAAATCCGCTTAGGATCAGCGAAGACAGCAGTTTAAAACAAAAAGCAATAAGAAAGCCAAGAAGAGTTCTAGATGCATGTGTATACAGAAACCAATGCTATTAGCAAGGCTGCAGTGCTGTCTCAACGTACGCTTACATTAACACACACACACACAAACGGATACAGGAGCAACCTTCAAGTGATTTGGAGGTACAATTAACTAAACTTCCCAAAATCACAAAGAAAACAATGGGAAAAAAATGCATCCAGACAGTTCCCTTAATCGCATAAAAGACGACTGAACATTAAATGAGCACGTTTTTTCTTCTTCTTTTCCTAACTATTCAAACCGCTCAAAGGTATGTGTGCCAAGAAATATTTTTTTTTTTTGCCTGACAAGAGTGCCGCCGCGAAAAAGTTTGAGAAACGCTGGTCTATAGAATTAACACTTCTGTGAAAATCAAAAGATGTGGCAACGGCTGAAAATGATAATTTTGCGACATTGGATTTAACAAATAAACTGCTTCCAACGTGTGTTTCGTGTTTTTGTGTTCGCTTACCTGTCAGGTGGGCCGCGAAACAAGTTCTCCCGTTTTGGTAGGCCGCAAAGATTGAAGAGCACTGCTTTACAGAACGTCGTTCTTCTCACTACACACCTGAAAGTCTCTTTCTCTAACCAGTTCCCCGGCTCGGTGTGCTTTCATAGCCTGTGCTTCAATGTTTTGTATCCTGTTTCGCTGTGGATATACAGAAGAATCGTTCGTACTTCATGGAAGCGAAAAACAAATACGGAGGTTCTGGAAAGGCAGGATGCAAATATTGTGGTTAACAGAAATTATGAGACCAGAGACATATTTCTGCACATTCAAGATTTTAGCAGCTTTTATGTAAACCAAACTGGAAGTAAAAGTCGAAGACAAAAAGGCGATAGGTAGACGCCGATACAAGTGGGAGAACAACAGCATAGTAGATGGAGAAGAAGAGGTAGAATGTGGAGAAGAAGGAGTAAGAGGAGTAGAAGAAGTAAAAAAAAAAAAAACAGAAAATAGGAGAAACAGGAGTAGTTAAAGAAGAAGAAGAAGAAAAAGAAGAAGAAAAATAAGAAGATTAGGAAGAGAATGAGGGAGAGGAATAAAAGATTTTAAAATTATGATGATGATGATGATGGAAAAAAAAGGAAAGAAAGAAAGATATAATCAATGAAATGAAGAAGAAGAAGAGGCGAAGGAAGAAATAGAGGAAGAAAGAAAAAAGAAAAATGTGTATGGAAGTCTAAAATAGCTGGCCAACTATCAACAGCACATACAACATCAGTCTAATTAAAATATCGGTTGGCAGAGTTGGTAGTAGAGTTAGTTATATGCCGACATCTGTCTCGGATCATATAAAGAATCTATGATAATACAATTATAGCAATCATTTTGTGGAGTGAAACATACATTAGGGAACATAGGAACTTGAAGGAGAAGATTAGAAGATAATAAGAGGAAACTAAATAGAGTAATAGTTCTCTTCCTTGAAATTAAACAACTGTCAATTACACCTCTTTTGTAAAAACAAGACATCAAAAGAAACACAGGAAATGGCTTCCAACGGGCCGAGATTAGAGATCAAATATATCCAAGCTGTATGAAAATATAGGCGTTTTGAAAATTTAATTACAGTATTTTTGTAGAAAGGTTTCCGGATGATTTGACTAGCGAATAGGATGTGAAATAACAAAAATTTGCAGTGCTTTGTTTGATAAAATGCTAAATTGTTTTGAATTTTCTGCTTCTGTACCTTTGACACTTTGCGACGGCTGCATATGTTATTCATAAATACACATATGGATACATTTAGTAAATTGGCAGTGTGCAGTTTTACCAAAAATAATTGTGGCTGTACATTTAATTTGTTGATCATCATCAACATTGTCGTCTTTCTAACCACGTCAGCCGCTGAGCGTTACGGGGAGAAATAATTTGCGATGCAGTGCACGATGGCTGCCACTGGCAACTATTATGCCATGAGGGCGTAGCGTGTCTTTAATCTTGTCGATCCATCGTTTTGTGGCCGTCCTATTGCTCTTGTAGCTGATCTTCTTAGATGTAGTCAGGGTTGCAAGATTTAAAAAAACAAAAACAGGCTAATAAAATGTAACATTGTACATCAAAAGCTAGTTTGAATTTCTGACTGTCATCATCACTAAAACAAGCTGAAGATACAGCATAAACATTTTCAGCTTTAAGTGCAGGCGATATAAAATTGTTTATTATGGATGAACATTTAGTTCTACACAACTGTGTGTTCCAATATACTCTCCAGATCATGCGCTGTCATTATTTCACTTCAATGGTCAATTGTGCGTGTTGCACAAAAGCAGGTCATGCTTACAGCAGTCTGCAATTCTGCTGTCTTCACTTGATCATTACTTTGCCTAGCAGTGATTGTTGTAATAAATTGTGACTAGCTTGTTGGTGGAGGTTTCATCCTGTGTTTTTCGAATTTTTTCTTATATAATATGTTACTAATTCTTGGTTACATTAGTGCACTGACAGTTTACAATCTGCAGCCTCTGATCTGTCTAAAGATCTTTTCAGCCATGGATATGTTTTCGCCCAATTACTGTTATACTTGCCACTGCTGTCATAAGATGCTTTCCATTTGTGTAATTTTTATTTTTTTTTATTTTGAATATTGTAGCCAGTAGTAGCAGTAATTAAAATCTATTACAGTCAGAGGGGCCGCGTTAGCGCAATGGAAAAGAGGCTCGCTTTCAAATCCAGCTGCGAGTCGCTACAGCCCACGGTCGGTGTTCGAAACCGGGGCGGTTCACAGGGTTCACCCAGCCCTTAGGAAATGGGTACTCATGGGTAAATCAAGAAACGTCGCTCTAGCTACAGAGTTACGTGCGGACAGCGACACATGCGGACAATTCTTATCAGCTGTCCGTACTGGTGGCAGAGCACTTATTGAATATAACCGTGTGCAATGACGCTGGTTCACATCTCCCGACTTTACTTTTTTACAGTCAGAACTAGGTCTATATCATCTCTACTTTCTATCCTCATGTAGTTTGTGAACTGTCTGAATCACTTGGTATCACTGGCGGGTTTTGATTTTGAAAGCCTCAACGTAATCAATTACTCTTATAGCACTACTAAATATTTATCATCAAGGTGCAAACAGCTTCATCTTATTGGATGAAATCAGTTCCCTATCATTGTGAATTTTTTGGTAACTGTTAACAAATACATCACACATATTTTTGAATACTGCATGCACCAACGCGTATAAGAATCATTTATTATTTTGAAGGTATGTGAAGCACATTAAAACAGACCATATAACTGCAAATGCTGTACAACATACACATATCAAACACAAAAATTCCCCATATAGATACCGGGTCTCATTGTTCAAAACAGTGTCTGGAACAAGACTAAAGCCCAGAAGTAGATGAACAACCAAAAGTTTCTGTCAGAGTTTACAGCCAGTGATTACGAAGCAGAAGATGATTCACAAAAATGAACACAGACCATACAACTGCAAATATGCATAAGAAGTAGATGAACAACCAGAAGTTTCTGCCAGAGTTTACAGCTAGTGATTACGAAGCAGAAGATGATTCACAAAAATGAGCACAGACCGCACAACTGAAAATATGGATAAGAAGTAGATGAACAACCAAAAGTTTCTGCCACAGTCCACAGCCAGTGATTGTGAAGCGGAAGATGATTCACAAAAATGAACATAGACCGTATAACCCGGAGCTCTGAAATATCTTGACACAATTTATCCACAGTGTAATTGCCACATTTATGCACAGTCAATATGAAAGCAATAGTTTTCTTCCTATACAAGATAGTTTGCACCTGACAGCTGACGATAGTCTTCAGATCTGGCTTCTAGATTACCTGTTTGTATTACCCCAAAAGTAAGATTTCTATATTCAAAGTAAAAAAAAAAAAAAGAATAAATAGCTAGTTAAAAAAAAAATTCAAACTACTAACTAGACACAGTCATATACACATCACAACACGACTGTCTACCGGGAATTTAAATTTAAATTGCTGTAATCTAACAGCAAAGTTTGAAAATCTTGTAAATCCGATTCACAATATCTGCTTGTCGATTTGTAATACGAATACGTTCAGAACACAGAACTGTGTAAGCACGTTAAAATGTCACACAATGCAAAACATGAAAACGACTTGCAGAAACATAGTTTCGAGGGGACTACGCCAAAATGTCACGTGATTTAGTCAGAAGGACCTACATACAGAAGGACCTGGCTGGTCATTGGTAACAATTGTTATCGAGTAGATTTATACACAAATTGAACTACAGTTGAATTAACTTGCATTATGTATTATTGAATTAATTATTATTTTGAAGATATGTATTTTCTAATAGCCCATTTATTTATCTTCAAAATAATAATTTACCACGAGTGAGTGGTGGTAGCAGTTATGTTAATAGGGTACATATTATGAAAATCACCCCTTACATAGGATGCGAGATTTCGTGCTGGCCTCCATTTTGTGCCGTGGTAGTTTCCACGGGCTGTCCTATGTTGTATGGGTGTTAGGATATGCGCTCCTTCGCCTTTGCCGTCAATACTCACCGTGCTTTCGGTTTGTTTGAGACCCGACACGAAATTGTCGAGCTCTCTGTCGAGGCAGGCGGCATTTGGAGACTCGTATGTGAGCGTGTGTGTGTGTAAATGTGTGTGTGTGTGCGCTCTCGAGCGACTGTTCAACAAGTTTTATTTTTTCAGTCAACTAGGTTTAAAATCTACGTTTCTTCGCCTTCGCCGTCTTTACACATCGTGCGGAAAAGCGGCTGCTGTTCGTACGAAACCCGACATGAAAGTATGGAGGTCTTTTTTGTGCCAGGCGACATTAAGAGAGACTTTGTGTGTGTGTGTGCGTGTGTGTGCGAGCGCGCGTGCGCGCGCGAGTGAGCGAGTATTCAACTAGTTTTCTGTGTCGACAATGTCTCTTGTGCTACCGTCACTGCTTCGAGAATTGGTTACATTTTGGGGCGTGCCCTAGGTCAAGTCACCAAGTGAGGCCGCAGTGATAGCGAGGATGAGCGAACGCACAACGCAAGTAACACACAGAGTGCCTGCCGCTCACAGCATGGAAAACAGAACGTTCATCCAAATTATCCAAACCAGACAACTTCTTCACCGGCTGTATACACCGGCGGAATGTTCCCAATTATCCATGCAACTCTGGACTTTAGTCTCCTTCCAGAACCTAAGTGTAATGTGCACATCTGCTTTACAGATCTGACTTATCTGTATACAGACTGTTGGTTCCTTGCCTCTCAAGCAGACGCACTACAACTTCTAAGGACGCCCATATTTAGTCGATTCCTACGACAGGCTTATTGAGGGGACAGCGGGACTGTTCTTATTCTCCCCACAATGGGTCCCTGAAAGCCACACAGGGAAAGCTAAGAAACTATTAGTCTACCAGTGATGACTAGTAAACAGTTACTAGTTTCTCCACCCGTTTCATCCCAGCCAGTCAAGGATTTTCAGACATTTAGAGCGGACATTCCAACAACACTGCAGATAATTTTAATAGAAA
The DNA here is from genome assembly GCA_905116865.2 of Candidula unifasciata. Taxonomy (NCBI): domain Eukaryota; kingdom Metazoa; phylum Mollusca; class Gastropoda; order Stylommatophora; family Geomitridae; genus Candidula; species Candidula unifasciata. The sequence goes on from CAJHNH020000497.1 coordinate 66,892, forward strand.
ATAGCGGGGTGCCTCAGTAAGTGGGCTCGTGGGAAACCAGAAAATGGAGGAGAGAAAAAAAAAAGGAAAAATAAAAAGCGAAAAGGGGGTGGGGGCAAAATGGGGCACACTGGGAGAGGTGGCTGTGGGGAAGGGGGGGGGGGGGGGGTAGTCGCAACAGGAGGGGCGTGTGCTATCTCACAAAGAGATAGGAAATATTTAGTTTTTACATGTTACTTTATTTAATCTTAATGTTATGTCTTTCTATAAACAGCCAAGCATGACCCAGGGACCTGTTTTTATTTATTGTCTCATATTATGGTGATAATGATGATGTTGGCGATGATGATGAAGAGAAGGAGGGCAAGGGAGGAAAGTGGGGGGGGGGGGGGAGAAGAAGAAGAAGAAGACGAAGAAGAAGAAGAAGAAGAAGGAGTGGTAATACAATAATTAATATTATGATAACACTACTAATAATAATATTAATAAAAATAATGATAACGTAAAAAATCTCTAGGACCATATTGCGCAGCTTAATATGGCAAAGACAAATGTTGTTTAAGCTTACAACAGACACAGAAACTTGCTCGCAGTTACTAACGCTGGGTATGAAATGAGAATCATTGAGAAAAACAGGGTTTCTGTACAAAAAGTGAAATTTTTCAAATGGGAGATGTGAAGGCCCCTTGATTTATGAGAATGTTCGGCAATAACAGTCAGGCCGATGTTTTCTAATTGCTAATTAAATTGTTCATTACAGTCTAATGTTAACAGACTTGCCAGTGTGGCGTTTCTTCTTCTTCTTCTTCTTCTTCTTCTTCTTCTTCTTCTTCTTCTTCTTCTTCTTCTTCTTCTTCTTCTTTTTCTTCTTCTTCTTCTTCTTCTTCTTCTTCTTCTTCTTCTTCTTCTTCTTCTTCTTCTTCTTCTTCTTCTTCTTCTTCTTCTTCTTCTTCTTCTTCTTCTTCTTCGCTTCTTCTTCTTCTTGCATCTATCTTGCATAAAATCGCACGTGTCGACTTCTTTGTCTGTTTACTTCTTTAGCAATTATCCAGAACTGACAGGTGTGTTCAACTGGTGGTTCTTTGAAAAGTTCAAGAAATATTTCCCTTATCTATATATAATAATTATTTGACAGCTCGTTTGATGTAGAGATGAGGGAAGAAAGGATAAATATACACTGGTATTGACAGACAGACGGACGGACGTACATACTAACTACGGCCGGGCTTCAGGAAAATAAAAACAGGAGGTCTTGATATTAACAGGCTGTTTCATAGGCTGATATACAGACAAATAGCCTCACTGATTGGTGATTGGCAGTTGGACGAATAGACCAAAAGACAGACAAAGAAACTGTGCTCTTTGGTTGACGTGGGAGTGCGACAGAGTGAGAAAGCAGAGAAATAACCAGATGAGCGGCTAGAGAAAGAGAGAGAGAGAGAGAGAGAGAGAGAGAGAGAGAGAGAGAGAGAGAGAGAGAGAGAGAGGAAGAGATAAATCTTCATCTAAAACCGCAAATAGCAGGGAGTAATCGATCGTGCTGCATTTGTGTCTCCCCTGACTGTATGACTCGTCCCCTTCATTTCCTTCATTTCCTTGACACTGAAGCTGAATGGCTGTGTGTACGGGGGCAGTGAGGGTTGAAGTTGAACCGAACATGTTGGGGGTCATGACTCCCAAATGCCGGACGCCATTCCTCTGTTGCATGTGCTCAGAACTCCCTTTTGAAGTCAAGTAAATTATTGATTACATTAATCTGGTTCGTCAGACCTCGTATTGGGCGTTTCCCTGAATGCATATTATCAAGGGGGATATTTTTTTTCTCCTCTCTCTCTCTCTCTCTCTCTCTCTCTCTCTCTCTCTCTCTCTCTCTCTCTCTCTCTCTCTCTCTCTCTCTGCGCATGCGTGTGTCTGTTTGTTGCATTTCTAAATCTTGTGTCTGTTATTATTGTGTTGTGTGTGCGTGTAGGTGTTGTATCTATGTGTGCAGTGTTTGTGAACGATGTGCTTGTTTTGCGTCTGTGTGTATGTATTGTGTCTGTGTTCTGTTGGTTGCGTCTGTGTGTATGTATTGTGTCTGTGTTCTGTTGGTTGCGTCTGTGTGTATGTATTGTGTCTGTGTTCTGTTGGTTGCGTCTGCGTGTATGTACTGTGTCTGTGTTCTGTTGGTTGCGTCTGTGTGTATGTATTGTGTCTGTGTTTTGTTGGTTGCGTCTGTGTGTATGTATTGTGTCTGTGTTCTGCTGGTTGCGTCTGTGCGTATGTATTGTGTCTGTGTTCTGTTGGTTGCGTCTGTGTTTATGTACTGTGTCTGTGTTCTGTTGGTTGTGTCTGTGTGTATGTACTGTGTCTGTGTTCTGTTGGTTGCGTCTGTGCGTATGTACTGTGTCTGTGTTCTGCTGGTTGCGTCTGTGTGTATGTATTGTGTCTGTGTTCTGCTGGTTGTGTCTGTGTGTATTATTATGTCTGTGTTCTACTGGTTGCGTCTGTGTGTATGTACTGTGTCTGTGTTCTGCTGGTTGCGTCTGTGTGTATGTATTGTGTCTGTGTTCTGCTGGTTGTGTCTGTGTGTATTATTGTGTCGGTGTTCTACTGGTTGCGTCTGTGTGTATTATTGTGTCTGTGTTCTACTGGTTGCGTCTGTGTGTATGTATGGTGTCTGTGTTCTGCTGGTTGCGTCTGTGTCTGTTGGAAATATCTGTAGGTACGTCATGTCTATGAGAGTATGTATGCTTGTGTATAGTGTTTGTCGATCAGTGTGTGTTGTCGATGTATATGTCGTGTCTGTGTGTTTATGTTATGACTGTTTTTGTCTCCATGTGTTGTGTCTGTGATTGCATGTATGCCTGTCTATGTTGTGTCATCAATGTGTGCTCCTGTGTGTGTGTTTGTATAATGGGGTTGTGTATGTGGGTGTGCTTTCGATAAAGCAGTATTGTTTCATGTATATTTTAGAAGGTATGCACTCGTCATTCATGCCACTGTATTTGTAGTTTACCTTTATGCAATGAATTTTAAAATATTTAATTCCCCGTATGGGTTCCGGGAGAGAGTCTCCGTGGCGGAGCGGCTAGACGCTCGCCGCGGATCGAAAGGTCATGGGTTCCCTTCCTGGCGGAGCCGGACTTTTTCAAAAATGACCTTGGCTCAGAGGTCGACCCAGCCTTGAGTGGGTACCGGGTGCAGTCCCGGGAAAGTGAAGGCGGCCGGCGTGATACTGGCCACATCACCCATCTTGTGCCGATTAGTCTATAAAAATATGCCCTATACGCCTTAAGGCGGGGAAAAGGGTCCTTTACTGTTTTATTACTTATGGGTTCCGGGGCCCTGTTAGAGGGAAACCAAGAATAAACCCACTGCCTACCCAAAAGCATGTCGTAAGAATCGACTAATTACGAGCTTCCTTCAAAGTCGAAGTGCATCTGCCTGAGAGGCAAGGAACCAACAGTCTGCATACAATTTAGTCAGATCTGTCAAACGGATGCACACGCAGCACTCAAGTTCTGGAACGGGACTGCAGTCAAGAACTGGGCGAACAACCAGAACTTTCCACCAGAGTTTACAGCTGGTGAACGAGAAGAAGAAGATATATTTAGTCATAATATTATATATATATATATATATAATGCAACTGCCCGTTTGAAAGATGAATGCTTGGAGAGGCCCAGTGTGCAACTGGCCTGCATACTTAACCAACAACCTTTCCTTATACAGGCCTTGTAACCCTTTGAAAATAAAATTCGTTTGTTTGATCGCTCGTTCGTTCGTTTGTTCGTTCTTTCGTTCGTTCGTTCGTTCTATCTCTCGCACGAACACACACACATTAGCGTCAGCGTCCTGTTAGATTATAAAGAAGAAAATAATCCCTGCTAGACAACAGAAAACAGACAAATTGGAATTTAATACGATCTTCGAGAATCAAAGTTTGTGTAGAAACACACGAGCGTCGGACATAAACGTAGCTTGGATTGCAGTAATGTGGCTATTCACAAACAACATGAGGAAATTAATGGATTCATTTGATGTCTATACTCCGGTTACACTGCAGTCAGGGGCGACCACACACAGAAGCATTGTGGAACTGAGCCCCCCCCCCCCCCCCCCTCCCATTTTACATATTGTCAAAAAATTGAGGTGAGTCTCAAGAAACCTTAATCTTTTTTATGTGCCTAAAATGATGATTATGATGATGATAATGATGATGTTGATGATGATGATGACAATAATAAATATAATAATGTACTTAAAAAAATATGGCTGCGACCGTGGCTTAGACTCGTAAATCCAACGTAGCGCGTTCGAAACCCACTGCTGGCTGTGTGGATTTGTATCATCATAGTAGCAGGATGTATGTCCTGTGGAGGTGAAGACGGCCGGCAAAATGCTGACCTCATTACCCACCTAGTGCCGACTGGTCTGTAAATAATATGGCTGTTGTTCCTATATGCCCGATGCGCCTAAAACCGTGAGAAGGGATCTTTACTTTACTTGCTTGAAATAATATATTTTGAATAAACATGAGGGAGTTCCTGGTGATATGCCGTACCGGCACCATTTTGGGTATCAGTTGTTCAGTGCAACTGTAATAGAGACTTTGTGGTGGGTACCGGCACCTGTGAGACAATTTGTGACGAGTACTGGCACCTTTATTTTTGAAGAGAAAAGCCCCATAAACATAAACTTAAAAAGAGAACTTCTGGTGGAGGTGGATAGCCCCTCTCACCTGTATTTTTTTGAAGGGGGGTGGGGATCTCGATGTACCTATTCCTCGAGGTTCTGACGCCCCTATTCGCCACTGTTTTGGTGCTGACAGAAGTTCGATCCATATTCTCACAATTTACTTGTTCTCGGGGGATAGCGAATACTAATGTCAATTTGGCGAAAGTGTTTCTCTATTAGTGGAAAGTGTGTGAGAAAAGGAACGAGATGGGAAAATCATGTACACATAATGTGGATTTGGAGTCGGCTTGGACCTAGAAACAGAATTAGACTGATATGGAAAGGGTGCATTTAATGTAAGATTAAATTACCAGAAAAGTTAGATTATTACTTCACCCATTTAAAGTAATATTCATGTTTTACTGGTCTTCGCCTAGATCTTATTGGATTGATCTTCAGTTGTGTTAATAGTTGATTGATTTTTGTTTAGTTGTTTTGCTAAATGTGGCTCAGTTGGTTAATTGTTAGTTGGTTGGTTAGTTTTTTGCTTACTTTTGTTGTTTTTGTTGATTGGCTAGTTGTTTGATTGGTCTCCTGCTAGATTTTAGGTTTGTTTGTTTAAACTGTTAAGTGGGGATGGTTGAATGATAGTTTGGCTTCGTGCTTGTTTGACTGGTTGGCTGCATGGTTTGGTGGTTGTTCAAACAGTCGGCTAGGTTTTTTGTAATTTGTTTTGTTAGTTGATTATTCGGTGTGTTGCTTCCATGCTATGTGTTTTTTTTTTTTTTCGTGTGTTTGGTTTGAACGTTTCCGAAAACGAAATATAACCATCGAGTCAGCTGCGTTGACTATACGATTATGTGATTCCTGAAACAGGTTCCCATCAACGGAAATGGGCAGGGGGTAGTTCTGAAAAAAAAAATTATATCTCCATGACCAATGGAATACAGTTCTCTCCCTACCCAAGCATAACCCTAATATCAGATATTCACCTTCGGGTATGGGTGGAGGCAAGCGATCTTCGAAGTGTTAGTTACACTGGAAGACCACCAATATCAGATATTCAGCTTCTGGTATGAGTGGAAGCAAGCGATCTTCGAAATGTTAGTTACACTGGAAGTCCACGAATATCAGATATTCAGCTTCGGGTGTGAGTAGAAGGTGGAGGCAGGCGATCTTCAAAATGGTGTTCACACTGGAAATCCAATCTGTTGAAAGACCACACCGAAATGAGATGCATGAAAGTATTGACCAGTGTCAGTTCTTTCCTTACCCGGCGACCCCAAGCACTTTGCCCTCTATAGGATTGCAGTCCACATGATTAACAACTAAAGGACAAGAATCCTATTTGTACAAATCCCGGTACAGACCCGTTCGACCCTAAGGCTTACTGGAGCGCTCAACGTCTTCGAAAGAACGTTAAGCCATGACATTGCACTCATGACGGCCCGAAGCATCCACGCAAAGGAATAAAGCTGATATAAGAGGATAGGCTAGACAGTTATCAAACAGGTATTCGAGATTCCAACCTTTCGTTCTCAAACAGTGAAACGTTTCATTGAGGAAGCAGGTCTGCGTAAACGAAGACTAGTCATTTTCCGTTTAAACGACGTCATCATCATTATAATACTTCAGTCCCTTTTGCAGAATGCCGCTTTCTTTGCGACCACCGGAAGAGCACCTGGTCACTTGTCAGCGTTCATGTTTTATGAACTTTTATTCCCATGATGTCCCTATCATCTTGTGTCCATCTTCGTGCTGTTCGAACCCAGCATCTTCTCCAAATGATCATACTCTCCGTCGTGTTTCTTTTTAAACTATTATAGAGTTCAATATGCTCGAATAAGCTGAGATTCCGAGAAAATGCACCGTCGATGAGCCTGTGTACCCGTCGACATTTAGATCTCAAACAATGTCAGCAGATTTACTCTGTGTAAAACATTATATTCTAAAAAATTTGCATTTAACACACACTTTAACAGTTAGCTCCAGTTGCCATTGAGGAGTCGCCGTGGCGTTGTCGGCTAGACGCCCGCCTGCAGATCCGAAAGTCTTGGGTTTGCGTTCTGGCGGAGCCAGACTTTTTTTTTCATACATTGACTCCTATGTGGACCCAACCTTTAGGGGGGTACCAGGTGCAGTCCTGGGAAGTAAAGGCGACCGATGTGATGCTGACCACAACATCCACCGGGTGCCGATTAGTCTATACAAATATAGGTCTAGCCCTATGTTTCCAATACGCATAATGGCTTGTGAAAGGGAACTTCAGCTGCCATTCGTCATCATCTATGCCTTCTCGACTGGCGTGGGCGATAATGCCTCTCCACAATCTGCGAACCGCAACTGCGTGTATCAGTTCGTGTGTTGACACCCCTCCATGCCATGACAAAAGGCTGTCAAGAATCTTCTCGCACTGTTTTCCTCTGTCTCTCTTTTCAAAAATGTGTCCAGTCGTCACACCGTGTTCCATTTTCCGTCTTCTCATAACATGACCCCCCCCCCCCCCCCCCCCCCCCCCCCCCCCCCCCCCCCCCCCCCCCCACCCAAAAAAAAAAAATTTATGATAACTGTCTTTTTTTGATGTTTGTGATAAGTTGTCTTTCAGAACCTGCCTCTTTCAAAACATCTGGGTTACTCTTCTTTACTGCCATTATCTAGAGCATACCATCCAGCCACATCCATTATAATATAAGTAAAGTAAAGGACCATTGTCATGTTATTAGCACAGCGGTGATTCAATGCAAGACTCAGATTTTGAAAACTGACCATCGATGAGTTATGTGGTCAACGACACACAGGCTGCCTTCACTTCCAAGACTTGGCCTGTTACCAATTTTAAGTTTGGTCGACATGGGAAGTAAGGGCATTTTGAAACCAAATCCGACTTGATGAGGTTCGAGCTCAGACATTAGACCCGCCAGATGGATTTTCTAGCAACCGATTCTCTCCCCCCCCCCCCCATGTGGATAAGTAAGAGGACCCTTTTCCACGTCTTAATTGGGCATATAGGCTAGACCTATATTATATAGATTAATCGGCATTTAGTGGGTTGTGTTGTCCACATCACACAGGCCGTCTTCCCTGTCCATCACTGTACTTGGTACCCATTTAAGGCTGGGTCGAGCTGGGGGCCAATGTTCTTTATTTTAAAAAAAAGTCTCGTTCTGTCAAGACCTGAACCCACGATTTTCTTGTCCGCAAGTGAGCGCGTGTTTATGGATAATGAACAACATTCCTGTCCATCCATTTTTTCCCCTGCGGGAATTGAATTCTACACATTTCTGGCAAGCCATATAACAGTGGCTCTCAAACTTCCCACTGCCGCGACACCTAAATACAGTTTCCTCATGTTGTGGCGACCCCCAAACAATTATCTTTCTTCATATCTTCAATGATTATGTGTTTTCTGATGGTCGCAAGCGACATCGGTGAAAGGGTCTTTCGATCCAAAAAAAAAGGTCGCGACCGGCAGGTTGAGAGCAGCTGTCATAGAAGATCTTGAGAAACTTCCTGCCAACACTTTCTGTGCTACATCCGTCTCTTTCAAACACCACATAATACACGCTCCAGCTCTTGAAATTCCTCCAGGGAAAAAAATGGAACCAACAAGTTTCCTCCCCACTACCCCTTCTCTTTTTTTTTTACTTCCACACGCCAGCAGGTGACCTTTAACTGCAAGCTGCGGGGGAGGGATGAGGATAAGAGATTCTGAGAGCACAGCACGCGCACAAATCGATATCCTAGTTGTATGAGTCCGCCCAAGGCCATAGGATGATTTGGCTACTTAAAGGATTTATCGTGTCTAGTTCTAGACTTGTCTCCGATTTAACCAGATTTTCTCTAAACTGTTTCAACAGTTTCGGGATTATAACTCTTAGCAAATGTTTTCATGTTAGTAAAACAGGAAACCAATCACGGGGTGTTTAGACATGATTTATGAGTGGTAACCTTTTGTACACGGAGCCAAGCGCCTCACAGTTTCATGTGGTGTGTAGAATTGTGTCTGTAGAAAGTCTGAAACATTTTGCTAAAAGCTTTGGTTATTCACTGAATCTCATGTTTACAACGTCAGTGCTAAATGTTTCTAAGGTTTTACTGTTAAAATAGGATTCATAAAGGAATACATAAAACAAGATTGTGAACAGTGCCTTATACGGTGAGTATGTGCGTGTGTGTGTGTGTGTGTGTGCGCGCGCGTGTGTTCTAGTTTAGTGTAAATAAACATAAAGTGCGAGAAGCCTTTAAGACAGGCAAGGCATGTCTTACCTGTATATACTCACAGTATATACAGGGGGCTGTGTGGTCTTGGGGTATGATGCCTGCCTACAGTGCTAGAGGTCTCGAATTCAAGCCCCGGTAAAGGTTAGGATTTTTAGTAATTTCCCCCTGGTATTTTGGTAGTAAGACCGGGCGCCCGTGTGCATTGTTGCGCAAGTAAAAGAAAAATCTTTTGGCAGTTGAAAATCGAAAAGAGTAGCCAAAACGGCGCTGCCCGGGCAAAATTTGGAGTTAAAAATCTACCCAAAGTATTTTAGGATCCTCACAGGGTTAACAGAGTTCGTGCACTGCGCTAAGATTCTTCGGACTCAGGCTTGAGTTAGAAGAAAAACTGAGCACTTATGGGATACACCCGTGTGCTCTGATGTTGATCCGTTGAATAAACAAACAACAAAACAAAAAGTATAGACTTAAACCTGCGAAAATTACTGACATAAAGAGAGATAAACTATACACTAAGAATGAGGACTGTCAATTGTTATGTATACTGAACCCTAATGTGAGGTGCAAAGATCTGGACATAAGCAAGCAATTAGAGGGTGAAGCTGAGTTTTCGACAATTGCAATGTCCTGAAGAATAAGTCGTACATAACGTGAACACTAACAATCTACAGAGAATAGAAAGAGGTAATTGCGTATCCTTTCCAGAACTTTGCAAAACCAACGCCAGCTTTTGTTGTTGTCTGTTTAAATTTGACGAGGCAACTTTCGTTCAGTAGTTTTACGTTGCCTACTCAACTTTATGATCGAGGTAACCCTGTATAAATAGCAGGCGGTCTGCTGCATCTCGGAAGAAACTGGGAATGAAAAGAGAGTTCGTTGAAAACAGAATGAAGCAGGCACCTGAATGTTTCGGTAAAATTGTGAGGCATAACACTTTTATAAAAGCCATACTGGATAGACAAAATAAATTCTTCTTCTTCGCCCTCACCAGTTGTAAACTCCGGCGGAAAGTTCTGGTTGCTCGTCCACTTCTGGACTGCAGTCCCGTTTCAGAACCTGAGTGTTGCGTGTGCATCCGTTTGACAGATCCCACTTGCGTGCAGACTGTTGGTTCCTTACCTCTCAGGCAGATGCACTCCGAATTCGAAGGAAGCTCCTAGTTAGTCGACTCCTACGACATGCTTTTGGGTAGACAGTGGGTCATTATTTTCCCTATAATAGGATCCCGGAAACCACACGGGGAACAAGATAAGCGTAAGAGAGCAAGGTCCAGGCAGGTGGGGAGTTGTCTCCACGTTCGGAAACACTGATGTAAACTGTCAGCATGTAATACTCAAAAGTCTGTTATCCTTTTTTTTTTTTTTCAAGTTCATGTCTTTCAGGGCATCTTCCTTAATTGTTATTATTATTTGTTCATTGTGTCTTCGCAACACTTATATATCAATCCAAACTTCTTCAGAATTCACTTAGTGGTCGTGCTGTGTTTACTTGTGAAAGATAGAGAAACATAAAAGACCAAGGGAAATTGCAAACGTTAACTTAGATGAAATCAAGAAAGGGGAAGCAATAAATGAAATGTCTACACAGTAGCTTGTATCAACAGTTATAAAGAATTTAAAAAAAAAAGCGGTATGCTGCGCACATCATGAGGGAGAAGCGAGCAGCAGTGAAAAACTAAATAGACACTAAATTGGAACAAAGCAAATGCATTGATGAAACAAGGACGTCATAAAGAGACACTAAGGAGATGATGAGAGAGGCCAAAGTTGCTGAACTGGACACTAAAGAGATGATGAGAGAGGCCAAAGTTGCTGAACTAGACACTAAGGAGATGATGAGAGAGGTCAAATGTGCTGAACTAGACGCTAAGGAGAAGACGAGAGAGGCCAAAGTTGCTGAACTAGACACTAAAGAGATGATGAGAGAGGCCAAAGTTGCTGAACTAGACACTAAGGAGATGACGAGACAGGCCAAAGTTGCTGAACTAGACACTAAGGAGATGATAAGAGAGGCCAAAGTTGCTGAATTAGACACTAAGGAGATGACAAGAGAGGCCAAAGTTGCTGAACTAGATACTAAGGAGATGATGAGAGAGGCCAAAGTTGCTGAGCTGGACTAGATTGATATCAGAAGGACGGCACAGGATAGAACGGAATAGAGGATGTAAGACCACGCGCCCTATATGACGTTTATTAGTATAACTTTTCCTTTAGTATTCACAGCCCACGAGACGAAGAAGAAGAAAAAGAAGAAGAAGAAAGAAGAAGAAGAAGAAGAAGAAGAAGAAAGAAGAAGAAGAAGAAGAAGAAGAAGAAGAAGAAAAGAAGAAGAAGAAAAGAAGACGAAGAAGACGAAGAAGACGAGAGACCGACGAAGAAGAAGAAGAGAATAAGAGAAGAAGAAGAAGAAGAAGAAGAAGAAGAAGAAGAAGAAGAAGAGAAGAAGAAGAGAAAGAAGAAGAAAGGGAGGAGAGAGGAAGAAGAAGAAGAAGAAGAAGAAGAAGAAGAAAGAAGAAGAAAGAAGAGAAGAAGAAGAAGAAGAAGAAGAAGAAGAAGAAGAGAAGAAGAAGAAGAAGAAGAAGAAGAAGAAGAACAAAAGTAGAAAAAGCAAGAAGAAGAAGAACAAAAGTAGAAGAAGAAGAAGAAGAAGAAGAAGAAGAAGAAGAAGAAGAAGAAGAAGAAGAAGAAGAAGAAGAAGAAACGTAGAGGCAGAAAAAGAAAAGAAGAGGCAGAAAAAGAAAAGAAGAGGCAGAAAAGGAAAGAAGAGGAAGAAGAAGAAAAGAAGAGGAAGAAGAAGAAAATAAGAGGAAGAAAAAGAAAAAAAGAGGAAAAAAAAGAAACGAAGAGGAAGAAGAAGAAACGAAGAAGAAGAAGACAAGAAGAATAAGAAGACAAGAAGAAGAAGAAGAAGACAAGAAGAACAACAAGAAGAAGAAATAATAAGAAGAAAGAAGAAATAGAAGAAGGAAGAATAAGAAAGATAATAAGAAGAAGAAGAAGAAGAAGAAGAGGAAGTAAGAAGAATAAGAAGAAGAAAGATAAGAATTAAGAAGAAGAAGAAAAAAAGAGAAAAGGAAGAGGAAGAGAGAAGAAGAAGATAGAAGAAGAAGAAGAAGAAGAGAGAAGAAGAAGAAGAGAAGAAAGAAGAATAATAAAGAGAGAAGAGTTATAGAAGAATCAAAGAAGAAAGAAGAAGATAAGAAGAAAGAAGAACTTAATAATAAGAATAAGAAAGAAGAAAGATATAAAAAGAGTTAAGAAGAAGAAATAGAATAACAAGAAGAAGAAGAATAATAAGAGAATAAGAATAATAAGAAGGAAGAAGAAGAAGAAGAATAAGAATAAGAATAAGAAAATAGAAGAAGAGAAGAATTTTAAAAAAAAAGAAGAAGAAAAGAAAAAAAGAATAAGAGAAGAATAGGAGAAGAAAAGAAAAAAAAAAAGAAGAAGAAGAAGAAGAAGAAGAAGAAGAAGAAGAAGAAGAAGAAGAATATGAAGAAGAGAAAGAAGAAGAAAGAAGAATAAGAAGAAAAGAATAAGAAGAATAAGAAGAAGAAGAATAAAAATACAAGATAAAAGATAAAAGACCAAAAAACTGAAAAAAGAAGAATTAAGAAGAAGAAGAAGAAGAAGAAGAAGAAGAAGAAAGAATAAGAATAGAAGATAAGAAAGAAAGAATAAGAAGAAGAAGAAGAAACTTACTACCGAAGACAACAAAAGAAAAATACAAAAAAAGATAAAAAGAAAAAAGGAAAAAGACAGAAGACAAAAGACGAACGAAAGGGAAGAAGGAAGATGGTTATTAAAAGATAAGTAATTTCAACGATGTCTTGAGAAAAAGAAACGGTTTCTACTTCTCTGCAGAAACAAATTCCCTGGTGAAGTGGTCAAGCCGTGTGGCTCGAGCTCTGAAGGTTGTGTGTTCGCTTCGTTCAGTTCACCAGTATCATTTTTACCAGGGTCCATAGGGATCGTCACTGGAGCTTCAGCCTGTCCCTCGTGGTCATATGGGGAAACCCCCAGAGCAGTAAGGTCGATTCCCTTGAATCTGATGAATATCTATGGAGATCAGCGTCTGGCTATGGCGGGCAGAATGTCTGTAGTGCTTTTTCTCTAGACGGGTTAGACCCAGACGCTGTGTGGTCTAGGTATACTGTTACTCACCTCAAGCTGGGACATTTCTTTCTTTTTATTTGCTTGTTGTGGTTTTTTTTTTTGGTGTGTGTGGGTCTGTGAGAGAGAGATAAAAGTGTCCTTTGTGAGAAAACCGCTGACAGACTGAATCTGTTATCTGGGGAGTAAAAGAGGACTAAGAGATGTGCCAGTTTATTGGCAAATGGTCTTAGACATGTAGAAAACTACTCAAAGAAGTGCGTTGGTTTTTACTAATAGAAGAAGAGGTTCTATAAGGACATTTCCGAGTTTTAATTTAAGTCGAACAGATTTTAATCAATCATCGCACATCGAACCATTTCAGTCCATAAGTGCTCAGATCCCCTCTTCAGTATCTCCGTTAGCGTGTTGTAGTGGTTGTGACACATTTTTCTGTGTTGGCTTTACTGTTTCTTTTATTAGGCCGCCTGTGTGTATCTCTCTTGTTCTGGTTTTCACACCGTTTTGAGGTTATGTTGTGAAGTCTCGTTTTTTAGTGTTTAAAGTAAAGTAAAGGGCCCCCCCTTTTTCCACGCACTTTCAGGTTGTACTTGGGTATATAGGTTCTAGCCCTTCTTTTTAGACCACACGGCACTAGGTGGGGTGATGTAGTCCCCCCCAGCATCACGACCGACACCGCCTTTACTTCCAGGACTGTACTTTTTGGAGCCACTCCAAGCTCGGTCGACTTGGGGAGTCAAGGTTAACTGTTTTTTTTAAAGTCCGGCTTCCGTCTCAGGAAAATCGAACTTCTCTCTCTCTCTCTCTCTCTCTCTCTCCCTCTCATCTCTCTCTCTATCTATCTCTCTCTCTCTCGTCTCCTCCTCTCTCTCTCTTCTTCTTATATTAATACCGTAAGGTGCAATATAGGACGCAGTTTTTTCTTTAACTTTGAAAGCCCCCACCCCACCGGCCTTCTTTGTCAGTTAGCCCTATTCAACCTAAGGGTTGAACAGTGTATCTAGGACTTGCGCCTGGAGTATTCTCATTCATATGGTGGCACTTAGTGTCACTGTGTGTTTATTGCTCCTTGTCCGGTCCTGGTCGGGTTGAACGTCACTCATTCAATCTGTTTGTCTGTCTGTCTGTCTGTTTGTCTCTCTGTCTGTCTGTCTCTATCTCCCTTCCTCTCTCTAGTTACTCATTCAATCTGTCTGTCTGTCTCTAACTCTCTCTCTCTCTCTCTCTCTCTCTCTCTCTCTCTCTCTCTCTCTCTCTAGTTACTTATTCAATCTGTCTGTCTGTCTCTATCTCTGTCTCTCTCGCACTCTAGTTTAAATTCACAGACAACGCTTCATTCAACTCTACATTGCGAGGACTCGAGTCGAACGTGTACCTGAGCACAAAGAACTGCAGTTGTTGCTATTCTAACCTTAACTCTCACGTACAAGACCTTGTGAAACAAACAACTAAAAAGGTTTACCAGCTTGCACAAATTAAAACTTTCTTGATGTAAACACAAGAAAAATATTCTATATTTCTCAAATCCAGACATATATTGACTATTGCTCTACAGTTTGGGATGGCTGTTCCAGTTCTGATATCAAACAGCTCACGTCACTTCAAAAGCGCAACATTCGTTAATAAGTAATGATCATGTGACAGCCAGTTGCCAAACATATGAAGACCTTATTTTACTATCGCTTTGGGAACGTCTTCTTTTCAGTAAAGCGAAATTTATTTATAAAATATTATCCCAAAAAGCTCTATGTTACTTATGACCGTTATTTAAATTTAATAAAAGACATCAACGCCTAAACATACCACACATGACTAAACCTAGGATAGACTACACAAAACCAGTTTGTTGTACTCCGCAGCTTAATTGTGGAACTATCTTCCACAACAAATCAAAAATACCACTTGTTTCTATAATACATACGGTCGAAAACTGTTCGAATATTTTCTGAGCACATATTTACATGCTCCCATAGAAGATTCAAGCCACATACACACACACAATTTAGAAATAGCGTACATTTTCCCTAGATTCATCACAGCGTCTAAGATCTGCTTTAGTTAGAAATGTGCACATTCCAGTGCTTGTATTAAATATGAATCGGCTTTCGTGGCTTAGGCGTTGCGTCCGACTCGTAATTCCGCGATTGAAACCGACTGCTGTCTGCGTTAATTTTTATCATGGTATTGAACGTCGCAGGTCGACCTAGACTAAAATGGGTACCAGGATGGATGTCCCTGGGGAAGTAAAGACGGCCGGCGTAATACTGACCACACTACCCACCTAGTGCCGATTGGTCTGTAAAAATATGGGTGCTTTTACCTTGTTTGCCCAATGCGCCTAAGGCGTGAAAAGGCATCTTTACTTTTTACTTTACTTATTGAAAATGATAATGCTACTGATACTGTTTACTATTAGTTGATGCGTGAATGAAATGATGTAAGAAAGGAGAAAGACTAGAAGGGCAAAATGTTAGCGGGCCTGTGTGCCCAATTCTTAGACTTTGAAAATAAAAAGCTTTGTTCGTTCTCTCTCTCTCTCTCTCTCTCTCTCTCTCTCTCTCTCTCTCTCTCTCTCTCTCTCTCTCTCTCTCTCTCTCTCTCTCTCTCTCTCTCTCTCACTCACTCACTCTTAGATGTT
>CAJHNH020000497.1:90000-102500 GCA_905116865.2 Candidula unifasciata
TGTCAAACATTTTAAAATGTGTCTAACATCATTGAATGTTGTGTGATTTTAATAACATTTTGATGTTATACTAACATTTAAGTAGTTTAGATTTATTTTGCACTCATTTATCTTTAATTTGATATAAGTCCCGATACAACCCATACCTTTTCTTCAGGAAGATTTTAGCTTTGTCGTGTTGCACTAAAAAAATTTCGCTTAAAATTAATGCTGTCCAAACCCCAGAAAAAATGCCGTCCTAAAAGAGCTAAGTACTCAAACCGCTTTAAGGATATACTGGGGCCTGGCGTCATGACTCAGGTTAGCCCACCATCCGACATTGTTTAGGATGGTCACGAGCGGAAATATTTGTCGACGGAGGATCTTCTACTGATAGACTCTGCTGTGTATGTTCCCCTGAGGAGTTTTCTTATTTGAAACAATTTTTGCCCGACAAGGGTGCTGAGGCGAAAAATGTTTGAGAACTGCTGCTCTGGTCCAGTGTGAATGAATGATGCCAAGGATGACTGTTTGATGAAACAATGGACCAGTGATTGACTTCATAGTTACTTGTAGTTCCTCCTCCCCCCCCCCTTTTTTTTAACGCTGATTTATTGATCCAAAACACAGTAGCGATTAACTTACATAATGTTTATACAGTCGCCCGTTCCCTGATGCTTTTGTGAATAATTACGCCCTTTTTGTCAAAATATCCGTACCAGTTTCATTGCCACATTGAGTCGTCTATGTGGGTATTTGTCTTCCTGTTGGTTTGTATTCAGACTACATGATTTAGACTACCACACATATAATAGCTACCAGGGACGCCTTGCAGTATGCTCCAGTGCCTTTTATGTCCCCGACACAAAGGTCTTTAATGAACTTTAACATTACCTGTCCCTGAATCAATGGATTCAGCATGGGATCTAAATGTATTCCATATTTTTATTTCGCATAATCCGCCTATTCACGGGTTATGAAATAAACAATTTTTTTTTTTAAAAATAATGCTTATGTCAAAAGAGAAAGTAACAACTTGTAAATCATCAATGTTATTTGGAGAGAGAGAGAGAGAGAGAGAGAGAGAGAGAGAGAGAGAGAGGTGGGGTGGGAGAGAGAGAGAGAGAGGTGGGGTGGGGGAGAGAGATCAGATGAATACGTGTTATATCCACCGAGAGAGCTAGAGAGATAGACAGAGAGAGAGAGAGAGAGAGAGAGAGAGAGAGGTTCCGGTGGCGGAGATAGATCAGATGAATACGTGTTATATCCACCGAGAGAGCTAGAGAGCTAGAGAGATAGACAGAGAGAGGGGTGGGGGTGGGGGTGGGTGGGGAGAGAGATCAGATGAATTCTTGTTATAGCCACCGAGAGAGCTAAAGAGCTAGAGAGATAGACAGAGAGAGAGAGAGAGAGAGAGAGAGAGAGAGGTTCGGGTGGGGGGAGAGAGATCAGATGAATACGTGTTATATCTACCGAGAGAGCTAAAGAGCTAGAGAGATAGACAGAGAGAGAGAGAGAGAGAGGTTCGGGTGGGGGAGAGAGATCAGATGAGTGCGTGTTATATCCACCGAGAGAGCTAGAGAGATAGAGAGATAGATAGAGAGAGAGAGAGACGCACACAAAGAGAAGGGAAGACGCTAAGAGAGAGAGAGAGAGAGAGAGAGAGAGAGAAAGAGAGGGGGAGAGATAAGGAGGGAGCAAGAGTCGTTGCACATTTGAATGTCTGTCTGTCTGTCTGTCTGTCTGTCTGTCTGTCTGTCTGTCTGTCTGTCTGTCTGTCTGTCTGTCTGTCTGTCTGTCTGTCTGTCTGTCTGTCTGTCTGTCTGTCTGTCTGTCTGTCTGTCTGTCTGTCTGTCTGTCTGTCTGTCTGTCTGTCTGTCTGTCTGTCTGTCTGTAATGTATGTATGTATGTATGTATGTATGTATGTATGTATGTATGTATGTATGTATGTATGTATGTATGTATGTATGTATGTATGTATGTATGTATGTATGTATGTATGTATGTATGTATGTATGTATGTATGTATGTATGTATGTATGTATGTATGTATGTATGTATGTATGTATGTATGTATGTATGTATGTATGTATGTATGTATGTATGTATGTATGTATGTATGTATGTATGTATGTATGTATGTATGTATGTATGTATGTATGTATGTATGTATGTATGTATGTATGTATGTATGTGTATGTGTATGTGTGTGTGTGTGTGCGCGCGTGTGCGTGCGTGCGTGCGTGCGTGCGCGTGCCTGCGTGTCTGCGTGTCTGCGCGCGTGCCTGCGTGCCTGCGTGCCTGCGTGTCTGCGTGTCTGCGTGTCGGTCTGTCGGTCTGTATGTATGTATGTATGTATGTATGCGTGTGTGCGTGCGTGCATGTGTGCGTGCGTGTATATTTGTGTGTGTGTATGTATGTATGTATATATATATATATATATATATATATATATATATATATATATATATATATATATATATATATATATATATATACATACATATATTGAGATATAGAGACAGAGGCAGAGATAAGGAGAAAAAAAAGGAGGAAAGTGGTTGCAAAGAAAGGAAGTATTGATTCAGAAATATATATATACACACACACACACACACACACATAAGCATATAAATATATTTATATATATAAATACAATACACATAGATACATACAGAGAGACTGAAAAGGGGAGGGGGAGAAAAATGAAAAAGATAGCGAGAGAAATGGAGAGATAAAGAGGGAGTAGAGAGGGAAAGGAAACATTATGTTAATTATTGCTGAGTTTAAACTGAGACAGTCGCATGACAACTACTGTTGTTACAGTGATCATAATATCAACAACACCTACTACTTGTACTATTGCTGAGTTTAAACTGAGACAGTCGCGTGACAACTACTGTTGTTACAGTTATAATAATATCAACAACACCTACTTCTTGTACTATTGCTGAGTTTAAACTGAGACAGTCGCGTGACAACTACTGTTGTTACAGTGATAACAATATCAACAACACCTACTACTTGTACTATTGCTGCTGCTAGCTTCCATGACTAATTCTTCTACTACCACCACCATCACTACTACCACAACCACTACTACTACTACTGTTACTACTACCACAACTACCACAACAGTTACTTCGGCTACTAATGCAACTATTATACAATTGTTATTGCTTTTACTGCTACTAGTACTTATACTGTAACAATTATTACCAATGCTATTGCTGCTACTGCTGCTGTTACTACTACTACTGCTACCATAATAATATTATTGCTTATAACGTTGAAGTTGATTCTACTTTTCTATCATACTATTTATTACTGACGTAATTTTTAGTAGTAGTAGTAGTAGTAGTAGTAGTAGTAGTAGTAGTAGTAGTAGTAGTAGTAGTAGTAGTAGTAGTAGTAGTAGTAGTAGAAGTACTAGTAGTAGTAGTAGTAGTAGAAGTAGTAGTAGTAGTAATAGTAGTAGCAGTGGTTGTAGTAGCAATATTAGTAGCAATAGTTTGTAGTAGTTGTTGTTATAAGTGTTTCTGTTGTTGTTGTTCTTGCAGAATCAGTACAAGCAATAGAAATGGTGATGATTGTATTAGTGTACATGTGCTTTTGTCATTGCCTTGAGTGTGGACTGACAAATTTAGCTCCTTCTGGTGTATTATGATACGCTACAAAATATAATAAATCTACAGAATTTACACGAAAAACTGCTGAGACAAGGAAAGACAATTTAAATTAACAAAGAGAACATGAAAAAAACCCACACACACACAGAAAGAAATACACACGAAAGAAATGGAACAGAGAGAAAATAGAAGACGAAATACGTTAGAAAAGAGACCAATAGACAATGAAGAGAAAAGAACGAAAGCAGGAATGAATGACTGAAAGATGTATGTATGCATGCATGTATCTAAATCAAGAGAGAAACAGAGATGGAGATATAGAAAAAAATAGGTTTTGTTACAAAGGAAGAATTTTTGAGAAATACACATACACACACACACACACACATATATATATATATATAT
Organism: Candidula unifasciata; assembly: GCA_905116865.2. Lineage (NCBI taxonomy): Eukaryota > Metazoa > Mollusca > Gastropoda > Stylommatophora > Geomitridae > Candidula > Candidula unifasciata. Next base: position 94,015 of record CAJHNH020000497.1, read on the forward strand.
ATATATATATATATATATATATATATATATATATATATATATATAAACAAATGACAAAAACGCAAGAAATTTTGATTCTATCGTTTACTAAACATAATATTCCGTCATACTCATTGTGTTCTGAGTCAACCATTTCTAGGAGTGTTGTCAACGTTCTAACAAGGATCTTATCTTTCCTTCTTCACAAAAACCCCACGGCTGTTTTCCCATCTCACCTTTTCCCCAGCAACAAACGGCGAAAACTCGTTGGCTGAGGTCGCATTCCTTTGGCGTTACCGTGTTTGTGGAGTCGCTTGTCGCTGCTTCGCTCAAGCCTTGATTCATGTAACTGTTGTTAGCTCTGCTGGGTTGAGAAGAAGGGACTGCCGTGTCGGTGGTTAAGCCTGTGGACAACTTTTAGTCTCACCGAAAGGTGACAGTGAAATTATTACTGCTGTAGAAAGTAGACGTGTGTGTAACATACCGCTTGTTGCTTGTTCTACCTGGATTGATTTTAACGCGTTGTAATGAATGTGCCGTTTTTGTTTTAACACGGGTTCTCGGATTATAAAGACTAGTTTTGTGACAGATTTAGTACGTTTTCTTCTACAGGTTTTCTGACCTGTTTTTCAGTGCCGTCTTGGTAAGTATATACTTATTCCGATAATTTATCACGAACATTTTTAATCACTAGGGTTCCTATGTGGGTTACAAGACGCCACTAGGAACAGGGGGGGGGGGGTGGAGGGAGAGGAGGTAGATCCACTGCCTCCTAACAAGCATATCGTGAAATGCTATTAGGTAAGGTCTCGCCCAATTACACGGTTAACCAAAGCTTTCGATTGTTATGTTGTCTTGTGTGTTCTTCTGTCTTTCTACTTCTTTCTGTGAGTGCCGATCAATACAGTGTACACTTTTTTGTTACTTGATTAATTCGCTGAATTACAGTACTTTTGGCCAAAAGGCACAGATATCGCAACCTAGCTGTAAAGAGTGTACACCACAACACAGCATATAAAGCGTCTTTTAAAGATAAACTCCAAAGAAGAAGAAGAAGAAGAAAGAAGAAGAAAAAAAAATAAGAAGAAGAAAGAGAAAAAAAAAATAAGCAGAAGAAATAAAAAAAGCGCCTGCGCCGATTGGGAAAAAAGTACAACTGCAATTATTACACTTTGGGGGGCGGGGGTTGGAGGGGTATCTTATTAGCTTTCACTAGCAATAAACTCCGGTGACATTTTCTTATTGTTCGCCTTTTCTGGACATTGCTGTTTTTTCCAGAACTGAAGTTTTGCATGTATATCCACTTTACTAATCTGTTGTATTTTTTGTAGTCTGCTGGTTCCTCGCCTCTCAGGCAGATACTTTAATCCAGTGTTTAGAAAAAAAAATTAGAAAGACATTCCTCAACTCTTAACTACCCAACACCACACACAACATTTACTGGTTAACCCAGACAGAGTTACATTAATTATTTATTCTGTCACTAGCATTTGAAACCGTAATCCGGGTGGTCTGGAGACATACGGAGCACTTATGGTTTACTATCCGTGTGCCATAAAGTTGATTTGTTGTTCCAACCTCAAACCTCTGTCCGGTGGTTCTCAACCTTCCCAAAGCCACGACCCTTTATTACAGTTCCTCATGTTGTGCTGACCCATAACATTTATTTTCTTCTACTTCATAACTTCAGTGAATATGTGTCTTCCGATGGTCTTAGGCGACCCCTGTAAAAGAATTAGTTGACCCTCAAAGGAGTCGCGACCCACAGGTCGCAATCTCTTTTTACCAAAATTGTTAGTTAATTACACTTATTCTCTTCTCCAGTGTCTTAATTATTCCTCTAGGCTCAAACGTTGACCTATTTGTAAAGTAAATGGGATAAAGGGAAATATAAAAAGTACTTGTTGGTTTTGAAAGAGTTAAGGCACACATGCGTGAGTCCCCTAGGGTGATTGGGGTACCCAGATCAACGGAAGTATAAAGGAATGCGAACCAAACACAGATAGGAGGAACACAGCATGGGATTTTTTTTTGAAAAACCCAGCAAAGTTGACCAAAAACCCAAGCTATTAATAGAAAGATTAAGAACAAAAAACAGATTAAAAAACCCAGATTGTTGAAAAGTACACATTTTATAGTTACGAAACGAAACATTTACCCAATATTTAATAAGGATAAATATTTTTTTAAACCTAGATTTTAACATTTGAACCCAAGGCGTCTAATAAAAACCCAGATCTGGGGGTGTAAACCCATAATTGGCAGCCCTGCTGATACACTGTCAGCTCAACACAGATTACTGGAAGGGACGCACAAACAAAGAAAACATAGTTGACGAGGGAGCCTTCGTACCTTTTTTTTTAATGAGCGGAGGGTGTCTTAATCCTTGTGGTTAAGTAAAGTTTAGATCCCTTTAAAACGCCGGTGGTGCATCAGGCATATGAGGCTAGCCTCAGACCACTCGATGGGTGATGCGGGCATCATTACACCTTTACTACCCAGGACTTGACCTTTTACCACAGACGCCGATAAAATTTCAACACAGTTACTTATAATGAAGTTGTCTAAACATGGTTCAAGGGGAACCAACCGCCTAGCTCACTTCCATATTTTTTAGGATTGAGATGAGGTTGGAGTGAAGGAGAAAAAATGGGGCGGGGTGGGGGATAGCCCCTTTCAAATTTATTATTTATTTGTTTTGAGGGATTGCAGAAGGAAAAAAAAAAGGGGGGGGGGGCGCTAGAGGGGCTGACGAAAATTTAGATAGATGTGAACCAGACGTAGATAAGAATACCGGAACTTGATTGCCGATAAACATCTCCAGACTGAAACACTGGCAGCACAACAAAGGTTACCTACCTACCACTGACTGGGTAGATAGATAGCACAGCGGTTACCAGAGACAGGGTAGGTAAAGAAAACTTGATGCCAGCTACTCTGTCGGTACTCCGTTCATAGATTTTTCACCGCAAAGTCTTATCGTAATGAACAGTGACCTGGCGTGTGAGGAATGTATTTTGCTTCGTCTCTTCCCCCCCCCCTCCCCCTTTTTTGCCCCAACCCCCTCTTTTGTTTTCTCCCTTTTCGCATTCAAAACTGCAGGCTGTTTTTATTAGTACAAGTTTCTGGTTCATAGCAGTCTGAAACGTTTGTTAGTGGAAGGAAGTCGAGTGATACCATATTTATTTAAGGGCTTTACTGTTAGTTGAGGAAGCCGCCGTGGTCTAGCGGCTAGGAGCTCCCCTGCGGATCGGAAGTTCGTGAGTTCGGGTCCTGATAGGGGTCTGGACTTTTTTTCAAAAAGGAACTTGACTCCCAAGTCGACCCAACCTTGAGTGGGTACCAGCTGCAGTTCTGGGAAGTAGAGGCGGCCGGTGTGATGCTGACCACATCCCCCCCGCCATGTGCCGATTGGTCTATAAAATATAGGTCTAGTCCTGTACACCCAATACGCATGAAGGCATGGAAAAGGGTCCGTTTTTTTGCTGTCAGTTGAGCTGGTCTGTGAAAGACGGTAACCGCAGGGGCGCTGGAACATGGGGCTTAGACTCCTAGAGAGCCCCCCCCCCCCCCCCCCCCCCCCCCCCCCCCCCCCCCCCCCCGCCATCCACCTTCCATTTTCTGCCCTTCCCGACCCTATTTAAAAAAAAAAGTTAATATTTTGGTTGCTGTGATTATCTGTCAGGAAAATTAATCTGCCACTATAGTGGCTCCCTATTGGACAGGACTCTTTGTTTCGGAGGTCTGTGACGGACCCCATACTTTTTAATAAGTAAAGTAAAGAGTCCCTTTCCACACCTTTAGATTTATTGGGTATATAGGGCTAGGCCTGTATTTAACTTGGTGGGTGATGTGGTCAGCATCACACCGGATCCTTTTAAATAGCCGCGTAAAAAAAGAGTAACTTTCTATTACGATTGCAAAAACAGGGTTGAGATGTTGTTGTTGTTGTTGTTATTATTTGTAAATATTTCACAAACCTCTTGACACTTTCAGTTCCAGGCATTTGCACCTTTAAACCCTCTGATTCAAATTGTATACACAGTAGAGGGAACAACGTCCCACATTAATTAGAGTTTCTTCTTATTATTATTTGCGTTCGATTTTGTATGCTAAAATCAGATCAGGTTGGGTTGCCTTTTTGAACTGGTATGTCAGTAACTAGTCCTGCAAGGTTCCCCATAGCTTGTTCTGCACACTTTGCTTTTGAGACCAGGTGTCTTTTCGGAATTCTGTCTTGAGTGGGCAGGTCTGCAGAATGTGCTCAGGTGTTTGTGCTGCAGTTTGACAGGCACACTGTGGGGACTTACAATCTTTATTTTATGCATGTGGCAGTTGAGCCTGCTGTTCGTAAACGGAAAATTGTTGAATATTGCTTTCTGTTGAGTTTGCTGATGGGGTCTTGTGGATGCTTGCAGTTAGTTTGTTCTCTCCACAATCCCTTGTATTTTCCCTAGAGTTTAAACTAGAGTTCAAAACAACACAGTTGTGAGACAGAAGAAGGTAGATTAATAATTTGGATGACGTGGATTGGATGTGACCTAAGAATGGTACCCGAAAAAAGAAGAAGACGTACCGCGTGCGTAATGCTGTAGAAATGCCTGGATTACTGAAAGTTTTACATTTGTTACGTAGACTTCTGGGGCGGCGTCCGTGGCTTAGGCGTTGCGATTCCGACCTGTAATTCCAACTTACCGCGATCGAAACCCACTGCTGGCTGCGTGGATTTTTATCATAGCATAGAGCGTCGAAGGTCGACCCAGTCTCAAATGGGTACCAGGTTGGCTGTCCTGAAGAAGCAAAGATCGTCGGCGTAATGCTGACCACATTACCCACCTAATGCTGATGGTCTGTAAAAAAATATGGGCTCTTTTCATATATACCCTATACACCTAAAGCGTGAAAAGGGATCTTTAATTATACACAACTTTACAATTCTGGGAGTCTAGGGAATCACAACTTGAGAACCATTGCGTTACTAGATTCATAACCGTATCTTCTCACCTGACACTCATTTATCACGTTCCGGCCATACACAGATTCAAGTTAACGACGTATTTAAATCGGTGCTATCCTTTCTTCCCACGGAAAGAGAATAACCAATGTCTTGATGAATTTCACTCAGTTTCAAAGTCATTGTTGGGCTATAAGTAAAAGTCAGTTGTTAAAGACTTTTTCTTGTCACGCCAGTGGTAGTGGAATATGAGGCTAGAGCAGTGTTTCTAAATCTGTTAACCGACATGCCCCATCTAAGCCTTTTTAAAATGCTTATGCTCTTTATGTACCGGGCCAACCAAAGCTGGTGTGTCTACAAGATAACCTGCACGTTCGTTGACTTCTTGCACAGTGCTAGGTCCCTTTTTCACGTCTTAATGCGTATTGAGAATATAGGGCTTGGTTTATTTTTGTATAGACCAATCGGCACTTGGTGGGTGATGTAAGCATCACCGGCCGCCTTTGCTTTCCAGTATTGAACCTGGTACCCTTCCTAGGTTGGGTCGACATGGGAGTCAAGGTCATTTCTGAAAAAAAGTCCCGCTTCGTCTGGACGCGAACCCACGACCTTCTGATCAGAAGTGATGTTATCAATGCCATGCGCAGCACGTACAAACGTCCAGACACAACTCCACAGCGGCTTCCTTGCATAATGATGCTAGAATTATATATTTAAAGTAGGGCTGTACCGAATAGTGATTTTCACTATTCGGCCGAATACGAATAGTGGGTCCAACTATTCGGCCGAATACGAATAGTGTATCATCATCATCAGGTGCCTTGCCGACTAGCGTTGGCGATTTTACCTCGCCACAATCTGCAATCTCCTGCAGCATGTATCAGTTTTGTGCTGACACCCCTCCATGCTATGCAACAAGACTGTCAAGAATCTTCTCTCGTTGTCTTTCTTTATCTCTCCATCCACAGATTTTTCCAGTGGTCACCACATGTTCCATTTTCCCTCTTCTCATAACATGGCCGAAAAATTATGACTGTCTCCTTCTGATGTCTGTGATAAGTTGTCTTCGGGCTCCCGCATTGTTCTGTAAAACAAAGGCAAAGACTACGGCCGACTCAGTCTGGAGAAGGCGGTGGACAAACTTCGGCAACGGCAACTATTGTGTTAATGAGAGAGTTATTTCAGTCCATTGCAGTATATGCAGAAATCACTATTCGTATTCGGCCCGACCGCCACTATTCGGCCGAATACCGAATAGCTATTAGGTTCACTATTCGGCCCCGAAGCGAATACGAAGCGAAATTCAGTACAGCCCTAATTTAAAGATCAATCGACTCTTGATGGGCGATGTGATGAACATCACAATGGTAACCTTTGCTTCCCAGGACTTTACCGGGTACTCATTTTTTTGGGTCGACCTGGAAGCCATTGTCACATTTATAAAAAATAAATTTGACTGGATGCGGATTCGAACACACGACTTTCAGGCCAGCTGGCGAGCATATAGACGCTACACCAACGCGGCTACCCTCCTATTACATAAGATAAAATAAAGGCACATTTACACGCCTGTGGCGCATCGGGCATATGAGGCTAGACCTCTATTTTTTTTTCCAAACATAATAATGCAGTGTTTCCCCAACTTTTCTATGTCGCGGCGCCTTTTTTCAATTACAATTTTTCCAGGGCGCCCTAACCTAAGTAAAAGTATGAATATTCTTATGAAAGAAATTAAAAATATATGTATTTTTTGCGGCGCCCCTGTGAAGAGGTCGCGGCTCACCAGGGTGCCGCGGCGCACAGTTTGGGCATCACTGGACTAATGGATGGATGAGGTGGACAACATCAGTCCGGCTGCCTTTAATTCTCAGGGCTTTTACCTGGTACCCAATTAAGACTGGGTCGAACTGTGAGCCAGTGTCACTTATGAAAAAGAAATAACACCTGGCCCCATGCGGATTTGAACACACGACCTTAAAATCCGCAGGTGAGCATCTAGTCACTAAACTACGGCGGCTCCCGCTTTAAAACATATCGTATTTCAAATCTTACATTTTTTTTTTCTTGTATGTAATCATCCTAACCAAGCCAGATCCTTCACAGCAATTGGTGTTCAGTCATTATATTTTACACACTGACATTTCGTCGAAACGTCTCATTAACTTGTTTTACTTCTTTTCCAGCAAATGCATTTTTATTTAAAATCCCAGCAGCTCCATCCGATTCACAGCTACCTGATCAGTTCCTTTCTAATACTTTCAGAATGAGATTTCATCAAATACATTTTGTCCCGGTATCTTGATGATTTCCGGATGCCTCCCCAATTTATCCGGACATTCTCCCGCCCCTTCTATAAATATAGACATTTTTCTGCACTTTCCACGTTCAGTGCTTCGCCTCAGAGCTGCTTTTCAAAGCCCCATTATTGATCGCAGTTTGCAATATGATGCTGAAACTCTGAGAGAGATTTATGGAACCATTTTTAGCTATTCATTACCAACCGCGTCCTATAAAAACCGGCCAAGTCAAACACAAGGAATTAAATTTGCGGTTGCTGGTGGAAATTTCTAGCTATTTAAACACTGGGTAATGAACTGGTTATTTAATTCAATAAACGACTTAATTGAAAGACGGTGGGGATGTGCGCATGAAAGATAAGCAAGATACAGTTATGGTAATTTTTGGCAAACTTTCAATGATTTATCTGTTTTACTAGCAAAAAAAAATTCAGCATACGTTTATTGGCTGTATAGTTTACTGCTTATTCTATATGAATAGTTTAATGTTTATTCTATGTATAGTTTACTGCTTATTCTATATGAATAGTTTAATGTTTATTCTATGTATAGTTTATTGGTTATTCTATACAAAGTTTATTGTTTATTATATATTTAGTTTATTGTTTATTCTATATATACTTATTGTTTGTTCTAAATGTATTTCATTATTTATTTTATACATAGTTTATTGGTTATTATATATATATATATATATATATATATATATATATATATATATATATATATATATACATACATACACACTATACATAGTTTATTGCTTTTATAAATATATATAGTGTATCGGTTATTATGTATAAATATAGAGTTTTTTGTTGATTCTGTATATATATATACACTTTATATATATATATATATATATATATTTATATATATATATATATATATATATATATATATATATATATATACAGTGAATTTGTTATTGTGTATATAGTGTGTATATATATAGTGTGCCACTGTAATAGTCCACTGACCTATCTTTATTGTATTTAACCTATTTTGCCCCAGGGTTACAGTTTTAAGTCAAATTGATCAACTTCATTGCACCCGTTTTTATCTCCATTTTGAAGAACAAATAATAGACCCGGCCTCCCTAAAAACTGTGACGACTAAATATGGGTGCTTTCTTCAAAGTCGTAGTGCATCTGCCAGAGAGGCAAGAAACCAACAGTCTGCCTAAAAAAACCCAGATCTGTAAAACGGATATGCACGCAAAGCTTCATTTCTGGATCGTGACTAAAGTCTAGGAG
>CAJHNH020000497.1:105000-132500 GCA_905116865.2 Candidula unifasciata
AGCACTCTTCGAGCATTGTTTTCAATTGACTGAAGAGACCAACCTCACTCTCAAAGAGTTTTGGGAAAATCACTTCCACATTGTTGCCTGCCTCAAGATGATCGACAAGGCGGGTTAAGGGGTTACCAAGAAAACCACAACTTCTCCTTGGAAGAAGCTTTGGTCGGAGAGCATTGTAGATTTGTGACTTTGAGGGGTTCGAGACAGTACCTGTGGAACCTGTAGTCAACGAGATTGTGTCTTTGGCCACTATCATGGGATTGTAGGTGGATAACAGTAATATCGCAGAGCTTGTAAAAGAGCACAGCCAAGAGCTCTATATATATATATATATATATAGAGAGAGAGAGAGAGAGAGAGAGTATATATATATATATACTAGCTGTACCCGGCCACGCGTTGCTGTGGCATAGTTTGGCTAAATGGAAATGAAAGAAAATAGAAATCGCACGTGTCTAAAACAATCATTGTCTGCTCAGATATAGAGATAGTCTTTGATCCCCACCCCACCACCCCCACCCCCAACTAAATCCACCTACTACCCTCCCCTTATCAAATTTATGTCATTACCTCCCCCCCCCCTCCCCTCTTCCACCGACTACTGCTTTCTCCCTCTTCGAAATATTTGAAAATCATTACCTGGCGATATTGTTTTGTTGCTGTAACTGACATTGACATCCCTGTCCATCTGGACTAAAATGGGGAGCAGGAATTGTAATAGGTAGTGAATGGGGCTAGTGTAATATTTACCACATCATCCTTCAAGTACCAGTACAACTACTAAAATAATGTCACTGCTATCTGTGTTACCATCGGAGTAGACAGAGAGTCGTGAGCCAGAAGATTTGGTTCCGCATGGCTAGTGCTGTCGCCACAGACTGGTCAGGTTAGGATGAATAATTTCACTTGCCGACAGAAGAACGCCATAACCTTACCGGCGGTCTTCACATGAGAGCACTATGGTGTAACAGCCCAACCACAACTATTACTACTGCTGCTACTTTAAGTGGGTAAAGCAGTTACTGTGACATAAAGCTCTCTCAGTAAATAGTGTTTCTCTCCCCCCCCCCCCCCCCCACCCAAATTCACTGACAACTCTTTCCCTCATTGAGGTAGTTGGGAGAAAAAAAACACACTTGAAAAGCAAATGAACACAGCAAAAAAAAAAAAAAAAAACACCATAATTAGGAAATGAACGCCATGGTAAATAGCACATCTTAAAATTCCAACGCAGATGAAATAACTAAATCTAAATGAAAATAAATGAAAATCTATAAAAATTTCAGCGTAACCATGCAATCGGAACGTTTAATAATGCAATCATAAGTATGCGAAATTGTCAAATTTAATTATCAAATGGTTTACCCATTAACTTGTCTTTTTTTTTTTTTTTAAGGCAACATGGCTAGTGCTGTCACCACGACAGAGCAGATGAGGATATTATTTTAGTCCGGGGTAAAAAAAATTAACTACGCGGATTCGAACCCAGGTCTCCCGCACAGGAACCCAGTGTTCTAACCATTCGACCAAGCAGCCACTTAATCGGATACAGGAAAAGAGAACTTAACAATTAGAGATGTGTGTCCCATCTTCTGTGTCCTGATTAAAACACAATTCAAAACCGCAGGCAATTGTTTTCTTGTAGACAGATACTCCAGATATATTAATGAAACGGCACAACAATAGAAATCGCACGTGTCTAACACGGTTAATGAAGTTAATTTCGCAGTCAATGTCTGCGCCGACGTCGAGATAGTCCTTGATTTCCCCCCCCCCCCCCCCCCCCAATCGAAGGTTGTTTAAAAAAAACAGAAAATAGAAATCGCGTTTAATATGGTTATTGTGGCAAATATAGAGATAGTCTTGTTTGCTGTACCTAGACCTACTCTATGTATTAGAAAAGGCGTTGGCTGCACGTAATTCGCCGGCGTTCTGACTACGGCGGCGCATGCGCAATTACTAACGTGGCTATAATTAGAAATCACTAAAGTTATAAATATTAGTTGCGTATATTATTGCATAAATTGTGTTCACCTATCTCTAACAGTGACAGGTTGAATTTCAAACCACGCCACAGAGAACAACGTAATCTGCCAGAACAATCTCCCGCCATAATTCCACACGATCACCTCATGAATATACATGACCACCCCATGCGATTGCCACTGGCACCTGGAGTTCATTGTCAGCGTTGTGAGATCAGGCTTTTGTTTTATCGGGAGTGTGTTGTCTCGCTGATGGATCTATAAATAATAGACTGGTTAGCTGCACAGGTGAATCCAGCCTTCTCCATGTGGATTCCGAGGTCCCATTTGGGGGGGAATAAGAACGGACCCGCTTCTTGCAAGCAAGCATGTTGTAGGAGTCGACGTATTGGGGGCTTCCTAAAAAGTCCAAGTGCATCTGCCTGAGAGGCAAGGAACCCACAGTCTCCATACAAAATAAGCAAGATGTGTAAAACGGATGCACGCACAGATCTCAGGTTCTGGAACAGGCTCAGGCACCTTTAGCCTCCCCTCCCCCTTCCACCCAATACATTTATGAGGAGATTTTTTTGGAATTAAATGCCATTTTAAAAAAAAAGGGGGGGGCGGGGGAGGGGGGGGTCAGAAAGGGAATGGGGATAAAGGAAAAAACAGTGAACGCAGATAGGTTGACAGTTGAGCGCCTGAGAATACACTAAATACGTAGGGTGGCAACAGTGGTCTAGGAATACAATGCTGTGACTGGAAGACGTATTTTTCTCTTCTTTTTGTGTGTGTGTGTGTGTGTGTGGGCGAGTCTTCCTGATCACACTCGCCATCGCCAGGGGCTGTTGATTCCCCTGCCTCTCCAGTAGTAGAATATAACACTGTTACTGCATGCCCTTCCAGTGTGGCAGGCGATTTTTCGTTATTTTTAAGCCCTGCTCAGGTTATTATCGGGGAAGATTTTAGAACTCTTAGTTGTCCCCACGTGGTATTCCATTCTTTGTTATTTGAAGCCCCACCCTGGCTTCTGCCGGTAGTCATGAATATAGCCTGGGGTATAAATATGACCTAGCCATAGAGATGGTCTAACGGCTGAAAGGGGGTTTCTGGGGCCTCTCCATGGGTGATCCTCATCCGCATGGTGGAACTTTGTGTCACCGGATGTTTATCGCTTGTGTGATGTCCTGGTATGGTACAACTACCTACCTACCGGTTGTCGGAAGACCTAATATAACCTAACGGTTGAATGGGGTATCTGGGGCTTGTGCCCAGGTGATTTCTCATCCGAATGATGGCTCTTTTTGTCACCGGGTGTTTATCGCTCGTTGTGCTGTCCTGGTGGGATGGAACTTCGTTCCTTTAATATAACGCTGTCGCCTGAACAGACGGGAAGGTGCCAAACTGTTAACCATGTATGCAAGTTATCTGATAAAAAGTATATGCTTCGACTTTTTTTTTTCTCCTTTGCGTTCACCGGCTGTAAACTCTGGCGGAAAAGTTCTGGCTGTTCGTCCACTTCAGAGTGTTGCCTCATTCGAGAACTAGAGTTTTGCGTGCACATCCAATTTGCAGATTTGGCTTTTTGTATGTATGCACACTGTTGGTTCCTTGCCTCTCGGACGAATGCACTCCAACTTTGAAGAAAACCCCTAATCAAACGACTCTTACGACATGCTTGTTAGAGAGCCAGCAAATCTTTTTCCCCCTCAAAAATGTTTCCCGAATCCCAGACGAAGATAATTTGAATGGGGAAAATAGTTTCAGGATCTGTGTTATTTGCCATTGAAGCTCAGTCGTTGAACGGATTAGATTCTTATCCCCAGTTCGTATTCAAAATAAAAAATACAAGTAAAACAGGTTAAAGTCGAGAGTGTCGACTACATTGCACCGGCTTTTATTCCGTATGGCTCGGTCTCTCTCAGCAGAAGGTTTAAAGTGCGAATTCCTTAGCTTCAGCGAGAATCCCCGAGATCTTCGGAAAAAATTGTACTCATGAACTGAAAGGAGCAGCCGCGAAACAAATCCACTATCTTCGGAGGGAAAACCGTGTGCTTCTAGATGTGATATTACAGCAAACCATCGTTACCATGAACTAGCTTAAGACGAACACTCGGTTAACATAAACTAACATTTAGTATCAGCGAGGGTGTATGATAGTTCTCGGTTAGAAGGATTTTTTAAAAACACGAACTCTCGATTTGTCGGTCTCTTGAAATTCTTGTTAACGGGTTTTGACTTCCTTTCAATTTATATACGATTAAGCATCTGTCAACCAAAGCAGATCGCATCAGAACAGTTTTGTGGCCGACGTTGTGCTACCAGTGTCAAATATGGACCCTTACCTCAACTAGTGAGCGGAAGACCGTAACAACAGAGATTAGATGTCTTAGGAGAGCTGCTAGTGTTGCAAGAAGAGATACAATCAGGAATGAAGAAATTAGAAGAAGACTAGGACTGAAACCAGTCACACAGTTCATTAAAAAACAAGAAATCAAATGGTTTGGCCAGATGACGAGTATGCCCTGGTACCAGCTGCCACAGAGAGCCATGCTGAAGAAAAATAATGAACACAGAGCAAGGGGAAGACCACGCAAGACCATTAGGAGCAACTTAACCGAAATGAACACCAACTTGTACAATGTATTGGAAAAAGCGCACAAACGATCTTTACATCTCCCCCAAACACCTCGCTGAGGTAAATGGTGGAAGTGAAGAAAAAGAAGAAAATTAAACGCAGTAATAAGGTGAAGGCAGCTGATCAGACAGTAAACAGTAACTGGTGTCCCATTGACACGCAATGTTACGGGACGATTACCACGGCGAAGCAAAGTTTAGAATATAATTATTAGTGATTATTATGCTTGTAAACTTAAATTTAACCCCCTGAGCCCCTCACCCCCCCCCCCCCCACATTGACATTCACAAATTTTAAGGTGGGGGAAAGGGGTGCTGAATCGTACGCCCTTGTCAGTTTTTTTTTTCTAAATGTCGACGCCTGTGATCCAGACATTGTGGTATTTCATTAGGTAAAGTATTTCATAGTTAATTAATAGCTGGTTGTGTTATTGCCAGTGGCTGATTGTCTATGTCGGCAGCGTAATTTATCGCCATTGTCCAGTTATGACATTATATGTCATTTAGGGCTCGTGGTCTATTCTTCCATTCCGTTCTGTCATGTACAGTCAATTCAGTATCATTACTGGAATCCAGCCCAGCTTTATTTTGTCACCCATCCAATGAGGAGTTGAGTTTTAAGAACCAACATTATAGCACTCGGGACATTTTTGTTTCGATTTTTAATTTTACAAATTGTCATAACTCACCACTACCAGTTGACCCCTACGAAAACCCCTTGCGACCCCAAATGAGTTTGGGAATTCGTTTGTTTGTTTGTTTGTTTGTTGTTGTTAACCCTTAGGCTCGGTATTATGGATATCGCAACCTTTCGGCCTTGATTCCATTGTAAATACCGTAAATCTGGGAGAAAATGTGGCTTTCCTGCCTACCCCCGGGATTGAACCCGGACCACAAGGAGTTCGTCACCCGGTCTCCGCGCAATCGGGTTTAGCCAACTACGCTAGAGAGCCAGGCCTTGGGAATTCGTGGGCTAAGCTCACCGACCGGAAAATCTTGCGTTTCAATCCCCCATTTAATTTTATAATTGACTTAGAGCTTTCGGGCCGAGCCTACCTCAACTACGTATCAGGATGTGTCAGAGGGAAGTAGATAGGCCTGGCGTGTTGAATACATTAATACTTGAGAGCCAGTCTGTATGTTCTTCTTCTTGTTGGCTTTCACTGGCTGTAAACTCCGGCTGAAGCTCTGGTATTCGTCTACCTCTGGACTCTAGTTTTGTCCAGAACTGAGTGTTGCGAGCACGTCCGTTAAGCAGATTTGCTCTTATTGTATGCAGATTGTTGGTTTCTTGTCCATCAGGCACAAGCCCTTTGAAAGAAGCTTCAAGGTAGTCGACTCTTACGACATGCTTGTTTGGAAAGCTGTGGATCTTTCCTTGTTTTCCTCACAATGGGTCACCACCAAAACCCACTCGAGGGTCGTTGGTATGTAACAATATTGGCCTAGCACCATCTACCTCATACCCCAAACGCTTGAAATATTATTTTTTTCTAAGTACTTTTTGTTTGTTCGTAGCTAATTAATTGTTTGCCAGTGTTACACCAGAGTCCCCACGGAAAATAAAGAATAATAACACTTCCCGCTACCAGGCATGCCGTAAGAGGCGATTAAGGGTAGGATTGGGCTTTAGTTCGGCTACCTCATCTTGGATAAACAATAGCCGCAAAAACCAACCAACCATGGGAAAAGTTAAACAGAACGACTTGGCGTGAGTTGGTTGAGGGCCTATGCTTCAATGGGAGTAAGAAAGAAAGAAAGGAAGGAGGGAAGGAAAGGTAAGGAAAGGAAAGAAAAGGAAATGAAAGGAAAGGGAGACGGGACGGGACGGGACGAAAGGAAAAGGAAAAGGGAAAGGAAAAGGAAAAGGAAAAGGAAAAGGGAAAGGGAAAGGAAAAAGGGGGACAGGGGAAAAAAGGGGGGAAAGGGAAAAGAGGAAAAAGAAAAGGAAAAGGGAAGGAAAAGAAAGAAAGGAAGGAAAGGGAAGGAAAAGAAAGAAGGGAAGGAAAAGAAAGAAAGGAAGGAAAGAAAGAAGAAAGACACTCCCTATGTACCGCTCCTTTTTTTGTGTGAAGTCAGTATCCGTGTCGTTTTATCCATGCCTTGTCTCATTTTGTTGTTCTAAATTCTGATTCGGTGTCACTAAACAAGAACTCTGTGAACTTCAGTATAACAATAACCGGTTGTCAAGTAAGCCATTTTTGCGGTTGTCGGCTGCCCCAAGCCCGAGCCACCAGCGGTTGTCAAGTAAGAAATGTGTACTGTCCTCTGTTGCTCCCAGACGTTAAAACCCGAACTCTTTTGGTTTTTGTTCCCGAATGTTTGATATGCTTTCCAGTGTGAATGGAATGGAGGGTAATAAATGTATTGTGTGATACATCACTGAGGTTAAACAAGTGCAGAGAGAGGAAGAAAGAGAGAGAGAGAGAGAGAGAGAGAGAGAGAGAGAGAGAGAGAGAGAGAGAGAGAGAGAGAGAGAGAGAGAGAGAGTAGGAAGAGTAAACATTGATGTTTCAGAAAATGGGAGATATGCCGTAAATGTCAAAACTCTTGGAAGCGTATACTGTGGGAGAAAAGACCGGAAAGGGGTGGGGGTGGGGAGGGGTGAAGTTATCCTCCCGCAAAGTTAGTTGAGAAGTTGGCATCCCGCTGTGAAGATCTTGGTTTCTTTTCTGACTCATAAAAGCAGTTTTCAAGGAGATTTAAAGGGGCCGTCTCTGGAGCTAGGAAGGCCGTGCATTATGTGACACTCTGGGTTACGCTGCTAGCCATTCTGTGGGGGGGGGGGGGGGGGATGGTGCGGGGGGGGGGGGGGGGGCCGCGTATGGGATAAAAGCCAGTATAGCTGTATAGTCGAGCATCGATCTCGACTTTAAACCCGTTTCAAGTTTAAGGAAAAAAAAACATGACATAAATTATGACAGAGGATCATACACATTCATCCGCGCACACTCTCTATCTCTCACCCTCTCTCTCTCCACCTTTCTCTCTTCCTCTCTCTGTGTCTCCCTCCTCTCTGTTCCATCTCTGCCCCTCTCTGTCTTTCACATGAACCCGATAGGCTATAATATTACTTATACAAATACACACATGATTTCACATCCTGTTGTATAAATCTTCGTGTTTCATATATTCTTCTAATATTTTATAAGGTGCGCTCTTTAGCACCAAGCATTTTTACACTTTTCTCACTTCTGAATTTGATATGAAATTAGATCGCTGACACTCCTATAGAGACAGTCGTGAAATTAGTTCATGTCTAGATTCTCTTTATAGATGACACTAATAGGCGACTTCATCTACACTTCACTTGCATATCCGCACTGAAAGCTCTTCTAGCTACGGTAGTGCGATGTCTAGCTTCCTTGCAATCAAATACCTATCGAGGTCAATGTTTAAAATGGTTTTGGTTTCCATATACAAGAAGAATACATTTTCTGAAAGTGTTGATCGGTCTATGAAAATGTGTAGCCAGTACTAAATATCTAGCATTTACCAGAAAAGAGAAGAAGAAGAAGAAGAAGAAGAAGAAGAAGAAGAAGAAGAAGAAGAAGAAGAAGAAGAAGAAGAAGAAGAAGAAGAAGAAGAAGAAAAAGAGAAGAAGAAGAAGAGAAGAAGGAGAAGAAGAAGAAGAAAAGAAAAAAAAAACGAAGAAGACGAGCAAGAGTAGACATGGCGATTTCGTCGTCGTCGTGTTGTTGTCTTTCCGTCTCTTAGCTGCAAACTCTGGCTGAAAGTTCTGGTTCTTCGCCAAGTTTCGGACTTTATTCTTGTTCCAGAACATGCGTTTTGCATGCACATCAGTTTTACAGATCTGGCGTATGTGTATGCAGACTGTTGCTTCAATAAAAATACCCCTAATTAGTCTATTTAACGACATGCTTGTTAGTCTGCAGTGGCTCTTTTACGCTCCCCTCGCGCGCGCGCGCGCGCGCGCGCGCACACACACATACAGACACACACATGGGATCTGGAAACTAACAGGAGGAACTGTCAGATTTGGTGAATGATAATCAGATACAACTCATCCTTGACTAACTACCTGTTCAATTTATCAGCATCCGCAATTACGACCATAACTAATAATAATTAAAAAAAAAAAAAATACTAGATAAAGATAACTACATTAGTAAGGTCAGAAAGTTCGCGGAACTAGTGCCGTCGCATACATATGTATTATTCACTATTATGTACAATATACGCGCATACGTGAGTTGTGGAAGAAGCTAAAATGAAGAATATTTTATGCAATCTTTCTTTTTTAATCAAACCGAAAAAAAATTTATTAAAAACAATATAAATCCTATTTGATATGCGGAAGTGAATCATTGAAAATTAGTAGATTAGTGGAAAAATATTATTTGGAAGCTGCGGATATGTGGTTTTATAGACTTCTTCTTCTTCTTCTTCACTTCCTCTTTTACCACAGTGGGTGTCGAGGGAGATATAAGGTTCTGTTTCTAGCTCTTCTGGCCGCCTCGACCATAGGCACATCGTGCTGTTGTAGAGTTTCTCTGATGTTATCCTTCTATCTTGTTCTTGGTCTACCTCGTGCTCTACGCTCTTCTTCTCTTTCCATGTATGCTTTGTATGGTATGGTGTCACAAGGCATTCTCTCTAAGTGGGCAAACCATTTCACTTGCTGTCTTCGTATGTAATCCAGAATTGGTTCTGTGCCGACTTTTTCTCTTATGATCTCATTCCTGATCTTATCTCTTATGGTCACTCCTACAGCCCTTCTCAGACATCTCATTTCCGTGGTTACTAATTTTCTTTTATGGTTTGTTGTGAGTGACCATGTCTGGCACTGGTAGCACAGAGTTGGAATAAATATGCTTTGAATAAGATGTCTCTTTGTGCTGATTATGCTGTAAGAGGGGGGCTAGCTGTCCCAATACTTGGTTTGCTTTACTGCATCTAATGTTAATTTCTTTATCCAATTTTCCATCCTCGGTAAATGTAGTTCCCAGATATTTAAACTCAGATGCCTGTTTAATGCCTTTGCACTCTATTGCTATGTTTAGATCCGTCTTCTTTTTTCCTATTGACATTACTTCTGTCTTTTCAGTGTTGATTCTCATATTATTTGTTTTACATTCTTCATTCATGCATGTTAGATGTTGTTGCAATTTCATGGCTGTATCTGCTATCAAGGCCTGGTCATCTGCAAAGAGTAATTCGTTGATCTTACTAACATTTTCATTCATGGGCTTTGGCATATAGACTAATGATGAACATACCTTAGACAGATAAAAATAGTAAAGAAGAAAGATGTCTTGAAAGAAACTAATTCAGGATGAGAACCGATAGCCAACATCAAAAAGAGATAATCTACATTCTCTGGCCATGTGGTGAATAGGAGAAAACTTGAGTACGTCGTGACGGTAGGAAAGTTGGCGAGGAGGAGAGGTAGAGGGAGACCGAGAGAAAAGATGGTAGGCAGTTTGACATCATGGCATAGAGAATCATTTGTTTCAGAGATTATTGAAAGTACACGAGACAGAAGGTTGTGGATAGACATGACTACCAACGCCACATAGCATGGACTTTGAGAAGAAGTGGGATCAAAAACTGGTGCAGTCACGTACAAATGTATTTTTTCACCATTTATCTACAATAATTATACGCAAATCCATGAGTTAATGTACTCTTTTATATCCTCTTTGAATGAACATTGTGTGAAAAAATATAAAGTCCACATACAATCAGTACATGTTACTCAAAACAGTGTTTTCCCATACAGCAGCGTTTCTCAGCCTGTGGGTCGCATCCTTTCACAGGGGTCTCCAAAGACCATCGCAAGATACATATTCACCGAGGCTATAACGTAGCGACAAAAATAATTTCATGATTGGGGGTTGATGGGAAAGATCTACGAATAATAAAGAATATGTATTGGCAGCAAACAGTAGCTATAAGAATAAACAACTGTTTAGGCACATTTCAAAGCATAAAGAGGAGCGTACGACAAGGATGTGTACTGTCACCTGTTTTCAATATACAGTGAATATATAATGAGATCTTTAATTGATATGCCCGGAATTGTGGTTGGTGGGCACAATATAAACAATTTACGTTATGCTGATGACACAGTCTTGATAGCAACAAGTCAGAAAGAATTACAGGAAATGATAGACATTGTGATGTTAGAAAGTGGAAGAATGGGCCTCAGTTTGAATAATGGGAAGTAATGGTGGTATCAAAGAAACAAATTATTCCTAAATGTGTATGTAATAAAAGTCAGTGGTGTTATTTTAAAACAAATACAGAAATTTAACTATCTGGGTACATAGATATCATCAGATGGAAGATGCATAACTGAAATAAGAAACAGAATTGGACAGGCAAAAACTGCATTTTATAAAATGAAAAACATCTTGTGCAATATATCCTTGTCATTGAGAGTTAGAAAAAGAATTCTTGCTTGCTACATACATCCAGTTTTAACATATGGATCTGAATCCTGGACAATCGGTAGGCAGGCCAAACAATTTTTAGAGGCCTCAGAGATGTGGTTTTACAGAAGAATGCTTAAAATACCTTGGACAGCCAAAAAGAGCAACCAAGAGGTTTTGAAAGAGGCGGGAGCCCAAAGACAACTTATCACAGACATCAGAAGGAGACAGTCATCATTTTTCGGCCATGTTATGAGAAGAGGGAAAATAGAACATGTTGTGACCACTGGAAAGATCTGTGGAAAAAGGGATAGAGGAAGACAACGAGAGAAGATGTTTGACAGTCTTGTTGTATGGCATGGAGGTGTGTCGGCACCCGAACTGATACATGCTGCAGGAGATCGCAGATTATGGAGAGGCATAATCGCCCACGCCAGTCGGCAAGGCACCTGATCATGATGATGATGATGATGATTGATTCACAACGTGAAGAAATGTATTAAAGGGTCACGGAATTAGGAAAGTTGAGGGCCACTGCAATACAGTATTTGGCTGTTATATGCCAAGCAATAAATTGTGCAGTTTTGTTTGTGTCCGCATTATTAAAATTATATCTGATAGTCCTAATGGAACTAGTTGGGTAAGTCGATAAAACCCTGTATAAGCAAACTGCATAAAACCCTCACAACCGTAAAACACAGTTATATTAGGACCCACTAAGATTATCAAGTAGTCTACAGTCCACTACGAGTGGGCTCTGATAGTTAAGCAAATTTGAAGTGATTTATGATCCTGTATACACGCCGGCCGACAGACCGGCAGCAGGCTAGGGCATAATGGGATATATTTGTTATTAGAATATCTCAAAGAATCCAATGCGGTTGCGAAGGATCGAATGGGAATTACCCATCGGGGATGTTGGAAATTTGAACAAAGAAGACACAAACAATAGACTGCACAATTTATTGCCTGGCATATTTCGCTGTATCTCATCAGGTGCATACTTCAGTAACAATTAATTAAAATGAAGCAAATAGCTGAATCCTAGAAACTGAAACACAAATTCGAGTAGATTTCAAACTGTTTCACCAAGGTAAACGTAGGGCAACGACCATTTCCTTTTGCCTACAAAGTTCCGGTTTCAATCTGCCAATCGCTGAAGCTTCCGCGTATCGAAGTAATCTACGGTTAGCCGAACTGTAAATAATTCGGAATGCATCATCCCTGTTAATGATGTGCCCGGAATTTAGAATATGGCACGCAATTGCTGATGATGGATTATTTCGACAAGTTACCTGATTCGTTGTTGTTGAGGTGTTAGTGTTCTGCATTGCTTTTACCAACCATAGTGGAATATGTTCAGCAACCCGTTGTTCCAGTCGTCGATCAGTTCTGCCCACATATGCAGCGTTACAGGTGCATTTAAATTGGTATATACAGTTAGATCTGGCGTATGTCGACACTGGTTCTTTTACTGGTGGTGTAGGAATCCTGGTGGTTTTAAATCTCATAACAGGCATGGCTGCGTAAAAGGTTTGACGGACTGCTGTTTTGAGTCGGTCATATATACGTTGCATGACGTCGTCTCCCCGAAACGTTAGATGTATATAGGCTAGTTTTTTTGGCACCGACATTTCTAAGGTAACTGGTTTAGGCGGCTGGCAATGGCACTTAATAAAGCCACCTGGATATCCATTAGAAAGCAGTGTTTGTTTAATCGTATCAAACTCAGCTTGTAGCGTGTCGATGGAACATATCTTCCTAGCACGGTGGAATAATGTCCTCACTAGACCACGTTTGTATTGCAAAGGTGCAAAACTGTTGAAATGGATGTATTGGCCCGTCCAAGTGTCTTTACGAAAAACTGACCTTTCAATAGTACCATCATCTCTACGTCTGATTAAAATGTCTAAAAAGGCCAAAGTGTTACTACTTTCATGTTGTAGGGACACAGTGACGTTTTTGTGCATTTGATTCATTTTGGTGTGAAACGACTCTGCCTGTTGTTTGTTAGTGGCGATGATAAATATGTCATCAACGTAACGTCGGTAAAACAATAAACTATCAATATCCAAAGACATCTGTTCCTCCAAGTGTGCCATAAAGATGTCCGCTAAAATAGGGCCTAGAGGGCTTCCCATGGCCACACCATCAATCTGGCGGTAAGACTGCTTTAGAAAACTGAAATTGATGTTCGAAGTGCACAACATTAAAAGTTCCTCAAGTTTTGAAATAGGTAAACCTACCTGCAGATGTTTATTTTCTATACGGTCACATATAATTTTCACGGTTTCTTCCAAGGGCACGTTTGTAAATAGTGATGTTACATCCATTGATGCCATGTATTTTTGATTTACATTCATTGTGTCCAGTATTTCTGCCAGTTCAAATGAATCTTTGAGTATTTTGGGCTCAAATGATTGTCGTACTGGTTTTAGTAATTCCGCTAGCCATTTAGCTAAACCATGTTGAGCTGAGTTTATCATTGACAGGATGGGCCTAAGGGGCATTCCAGGTTTGTGTACTTTTGGAAGACCATACAACTGCGGTATTAGTGAGCCACACGGTGTGAGCATCTTAGCGGTAGCTTCGCTGATGAATTTTCCTGCCAAGAGTGATTTGATTACTTTCTTCATTTTCGCTTCCATGTTATTAACGTAATTTACTTTGGAATCCAGCAGAAATTTTGATTGATCAGATAATATTTCTTCCATTTTGGTTTGATAGTTTGACTTGTCCATCAGAACTACACCATATATAATACTGAAATAATACTGAAACCAGACAAAGAAAATGGTGTAGTTCTGATGGACAAGTCAAACTATCAAACCAAAATGGAAGAAATATTATCTGATCAATCAAAATTTCTGCTGGATTCCAAAGTAAATTACGTTAATAACATGGAAGCGAAAATGAAGAAAGTAATCAAATCACTCTTGGCAGGAAAATTCATCAGCGAAGCTACCGCTAAGATGCTCACACCGTGTGGCTCACTAATACCGCAGTTGTATGGTCTTCCAAAAGTACACAAACCTGGAATGCCCCTTAGGCCCATCCTGTCAATGATAAACTCAGCTCAACATGGTTTAGCTAAATGGCTAGCGGAATTACTAAAACCAGTACGACAATCATTTGAGCCCAAAATACTCAAAGATTCATTTGAACTGGCAGAAATACTGGACACAATGAATGTAAATCAAAAATACATGGCATCAATGGATGTAACATCACTATTTACAAACGTGCCCTTGGAAGAAACCGTGAAAATTATATGTGACCGTATAGAAAATAAACATCTGCAGGTAGGTTTACCTATTTCAAAACTTGAGGAACTTTTAATGTTGTGCACTTCGAACATCAATTTCAGTTTTCTAAAGCAGTCTTACCGCCAGATTGATGGTGTGGCCATGGGAAGCCCTCTAGGCCCTATTTTAGCGGACATCTTTATGGCACACTTGGAGGAACAGATGTCTTTGGATATTGATAGTTTATTGTTTTACCGACGTTACGTTGATGACATATTTATCATCGCCACTAACAAACAACAGGCAGAGTCGTTTCACACCAAAATGAATCAAATGCACAAAAACGTCACTGTGTCCCTACAACATGAAAGTAGTAACACTTTGGCCTTTTTAGACATTTTAATCAGACGTAGAGATGATGGTACTATTGAAAGGTCAGTTTTTCGTAAAGACACTTGGACGGGCCAATACATCCATTTCAACAGTTTTGCACCTTTGCAATACAAACGTGGTCTAGTGAGGACATTATTCCACCGTGCTGGAAGATATGTTCCATCGACACGCTACAAGCTGAGTTTGATACGATTAAACAAACACTGCTTTCTAATGGATATCCAGGTGGCTTTATTAAGTGCCATTGCCAGCCGCCTAAACCAGTTACCTTAGAAATGTCGGTGCCAAAAAAAAAACTAGCCTATATACATCTAACGTTTCGGGGAGACGACGTCATGCAACGTATATATGACCGACTCAAAACAGCAGTCCGTCAAACCTTTTACGCAGCCATGCCTGTTATGAGATTTAAAACCACCAGGATTCCTACACCACCAGTAAAAGAACCAGTGTCGACGTACGCCAGATCTAACTGTATATACCAATTTAAATGCACCTGTAACGCTGCATATGTGGGCAGAACTGATCGACGACTGGAACAACGGGTTGCTGAACATATTCCACTATAGTTGGTAAAAGCAATGCAGAACACTAACACCTCAACAACAACGAATCAGGTAACTTGTCGAAATAATCCATCATCAGCAATTGCGTGCCATATTCTAAATTCCGGGCACATCATTAACAGGGATGATGCATTCCGAATTATTTACAGTTCGGCTAACCGTAGATTACTTCGATACGCGGAAGCTTCAGCGATTGGCAGATTGAAACCGGAACTTTGTAGGCAAAAGGAAATGGTCGTTGCCCTACGTTTACCTTGGTGAAACAGTTTGAAATCTACTCGAATTTGTGTTTCAGTTTCTAGGATTCAGCTATTTGCTTCATTTTAATTAATTGTTACTGAAGTATGCACCTGATGAGATACAGCGAAATATGCCAGGCAATAAATTGTGCAGTCTATTGTTTGTGTCTTCTTTGTTCAAATTTACAACGGGGAAACATTGCTTTGATGTTGGAAATTCCAGTGTGGAGATGCGCGAGACATTTTGTGAAATGGGTGAAAATTTGGTGGCTATAATGTACGCGATGTCTTGTCAGAAAGTGGGCAATTGATTGTGGAAGATCGAGGACACCCGATGTAGAGGCGAGTGAGGTTCCAGTTGATGAAATAGACTACTGATCTACGGGTTCGCAAGGGATCGAGAGTTGGTTTTGGAGTTCTTCAGTGTTGGTGTGTGAAACGTGTGGCTTTTTTCTGTGTTCAGTCGTGAGCCTGTCGGATCTTCTTTTTTTTCCTCCTTCTCCTTTTTCTTCTTCTTGTTCTTCTTCCGCTGCTGCTGTCCGCTTCATCTTCTTTTTTCTACTTCTTTCTTTCTTCTTTCTTCTTTCTTCTCCTTCTCCTTCTTCTTCTCCTTCTTCTTCTTCTTCTTCTTCTTCTTCTTCTTCTTCTTCTTCTTCTTCTTCTTCTTCTTCTTCTTCTTCTTCTTCTTCTTCTTCTTCTTCTTCTTCTTCTTCTTCTTCTTCTTCTTCTTCTTCTTCTTTCTTCTTCTTCTTCTTCTTCTTCTTCTTCTTCTTCTTCTTCTTCTTCTTCTTCTTCTTCTTCTTCTTCTTCTTCTTCTTCTTCTTCTTCTTCTTCTTCTTCTTCTTCTTCTTCTTCTTCTTCTTCTTCTTCTTCTTCTTCTTCTTCTTCTTCTTCTTCTTCTTCTTCTTCTTCTTCTTCTTCTTCTTCTTCTTCTTCTCCTTCTCCTCCTCCTCTTCTTCCTCCTCCCCCACCTCCTCAAAATGTCCTCAATGGCCGAAAAATGATGACTGTCTCCTTCAGTCTTCGGGCTCCAGCCTCTTTCAAAACCTCTTGGTTGTTCTTTTTGGCTGTCCAAGGTATTCTAAGCATTCTTCTGTAAAACCACATCTCCGAGGCCTCCAGATTATTTTGAGGATGCACTATATTATTGTACACGATCTGATAACCCATCTTGTACTCGTTTTGTAAACTATATATTCTACCTAAACTGTAAAAGATGTATTGTACGTGCACGTGTACTGTGAACTGCATATTGTACTTGTACTATGAACTACATTTTGTACCTCTACTGTGAACTATATACTGTACCTGTACTGTAAAAAACTATATATTGTCCCTCTACCGTAAACTGTATATTGTACCTGTACTGTAAACTGCATTTTTTTTTAACATGTACCATAAACTACTTATTGTATCTCTAATATATGCTATATATTGTACCTGTACTGTAAAATATATTTTGCACCTGTATTGTAGTAACCTGTCGGCGTCTGTGGCTTAGGCGTTGCGAACGCGCTTCGTATGTCGGGGTGCCGGGTTCGATCCCAGCTGCGGACCATGCACCTTGCGTTGGTTTCGATAGTGGTATCAATAAAGCCGACCGTCCAGAGCAAAGGCAAACTACTGGACTTAAATTTGCCTAGAAAAACCACACAACAGCCAGGCCAAGGGCTGTTGGGGTTGGTTCTGCAACGTCCTGTAAAGGATACGCAACTTATTGTAGAAACCTATATATTATACCTATACGGTAAACCTTATATTGTGCCTGCAAGGTAAACTATATTTTGTACCTTTACTGTAAACTTCATATTATACCTGCACTGTTTACTTTATCTTGGGATAATTTATTGAAGACGAAAAGCTCCCACAAGTCACAATTTGTGTAAGCAAAAAACAGCCCGGTTGTCTCGTTAACCAGCTAAGTTTAGAGGCTGATATAGTTTGCAGATATTTAGTGCTGCTTTCAGCTGTTTGACAGATGTGTACTGACATCGTCAACTCAAGAATTTCCAAGTGTGAATAAATTACTTCCATGCAGGTTCTGGAAATGTTTCGTTAATGAGTGTTCCTGGTATAATTTTTGTTAAAACATAACCGACTTTCGCTTATGCCAACAAAATACAGATGCCCTTAATGTCTACACAAAAATATATGGAATTTAGCAACATGTGCATAAAGTACTCTTTTATTTTACAGTGGATATCATGCAGCCTATAGCGTAGGTCAGAGTTACACATGTAGTGGTCCACGGATCAAGTATATCCATAGCATTATTATATATATATATTAGTAACAAGGTAGAGGACACTTTTCCACGACCTCGTGCGTATTGGGCATATAGGGCTATAGCTATATTTGTGTACACCAATCGGCTCTCGGTGAGTGATGTGGTCAGCATCACGCCGGCCCCCTTTTACTTCCCAGGGATTGTACCTGGTATTACCTCAATGCTGGGTCGACGTGGGAGCAGAGGCCATGTGTGTGTGTGGTGTGTGTGGTATTGTGTGTGTGTTTCAAAACATGATTGGTTTTAACGGTGGGTACTGTGGTGTTTCTGGCACTGTACTGAGATTCTCTCTGTGTAATATAGAAAACATATAAAGATATCAGAGAGCCACGGTGGCGTAGTGGCTGACCTGCCCGCCAGGACTTAGATTCGAATACACATCGAGCCAGATTTTTCCACAGTGACATCGGCTCCCAGTTCGACTCAGCCTTAAATGGGGCACCAGGTAATGTCCTGAGAAGTAAAGGCAGTCTGCATGTTAACCTGATCACTCACATAGTGACCATTGGTTTATGGGAATATGAATCTGGAATTATAGCCCAATGATCCGGAAAGAAACAAGGGTCCTATTATTGTTATAAAAATACCCAATAGTGCAGTAAACCTGCTCCTGTGCAAATGCAACTGAGTTACTTGAAAGAGCAGGTATTACAACAGTCTTCTTAATGCTGAGTCTATGAAGGCTCAGGTGGCTGGGTCACAGCTGGAGAGGGCATCCTAAGGACATCCTCTGTGGTGAATTAAAGACGGGTAGAAGATGTCGAGGCTGAACGATAAAAAGATGTGTGCAGGTGGGACATGAATAATACAGGTATTGAGGTGGACTCGTGAGAACAAGATGCTATGGACTGCAATGTGTGGAGGGTGCACATTAGGAAGGGAATGAGAATGAAGTAAGACATGATTGCAGCAAGGATGAGAGCTGAGCGTCCGAGAAGAAACAGACTAAGCACAGACGTTGACAACAACGGTCCTGAAATCCTATGCTATAATTGTGGAAGACTTTTCTTAACACTATCAGACAAAGTCCTGGATATCCAAGAAAACAGCAATATTGGCTCGTTAATTACTTTAACATTAGCTGCACTTGGTACCCACAAGAGAAGGAAATGAGTTTTAGATGTCTATATCATTATACTGAATGAATTATTAGACAGGGCAAATGACTCCTCCCGTCCAACCTTCTCCCGGTATTTAATAATTACAGAATTATTATCATTATTATTTGAGCTCCCACCAAATGTAATTCTATCTATCAGTTTAGTTAAACATGTAAGACTGAATACACTTGGAATTTCACAAACGATGTAGTATAAAAACTTGACATACAGCTTTATTTACTAACAATCAGTTAAATGCTATTCCCCAGTTTGTTGTGTTTACACAAACAGTGACTGGTTAATGTTATGATAGTGATGAGATGCTTCATCGAGAAAACAGCTCCGGGGTTTAAAGTGGTGTGATGATGGTGATAGGTTAACGAAAAAGATGTTAACGTAACTTATAAAACCTCCGACAGCCGCGAGGCATTGTCAAGCTTGTCCGCCTCTTCCAGCTTCTTCCCTGCCTGTTTTCCGCCTGTTTCAGCTTATTCTCCACCTGTTTCCCGCCTGTCGATCTCTAATTACATTGGTTCGTACATGCGACATTAGTTCTATCAGAGCAGACGTCTCACCCCGAAAGTCGGAAGGGTGCTGGTCATCATACAAACGAAACTATACTATTTCGTTTCAAATTCATGGTTATATTCCGGGAAATCTCTGTATTCCTCTTGCCAACCACGTACTATCAGTGCCAGACCTGGACATTGAGAGAGAAAGACAAAATACAAATACAACAACTGAAATGAGATTCCTGCTAAGGGCTCCTTATGCATCAAAAGAGACAACATCGCTAACGATGAAATGCAAAGGAAAATGGCGGTAGTGACAGTTCTGGACTTCATTAGAAAACAAGTGAAATAGTTTGGTCGTACAACGCGGATCCCAACAAACATTGAGGTTTTGAACAACGGATCAACATCATGGCACACGGGTTGGCTCAAGCTACCTCAGCTTCGCGTGAAGGACCCTGGTCTGCCCAGTAATCCAGTGGAACGTTTGGGTTTCAACCCGATCAGGTTCCAGAAACTTCATTCAACCGACCGTATAAACCATTTATACTGGGCCAGGCCACGGCTACAAAGCAACCTCTTCAATGTGGATCGGTCAGATATAACTTATTCTTTCTGTGAGTTGATTTCTTCTAGTGCATCCTTATAGCACATAAAATAGTTTATTGGTACGAGACTAGAGAATGGTTGAGGTTTGGGGTTTGAACAACGGGTCAACATAATGGAACACAAGTAGTAACCCATAAGTGCTCCATTCTTCTTCTAACTCAAGTCTGAGTCCTAAGAAGCTCAGCACGGTGCACAGGCTCTGTAGCACCGGCGAGGATCCTGAAGTGCTTTGGGTAGACTTTTAACTCCAATTGTTGCCCAGGCAGCGCCGTTAGGCTACTCTTTTCGATTTCCAGTTGACAAGGAACACAGGCGTCCGATCTCACTACCCAGAGACCAGGGGGAATTACTAGAAGTCCAAGTCTAAGTAAAGAAAATTCCAGCTATTTCCTGGGATTGAACCCGGAACCTCTAGCACTTGAGTTGGACATGCCTGAAGACCACGCAACCTCATTAAACAAACATTATGACACGACCAGCAATGATGTAAGACCAGGCAGGAAGCGAAGTGGCCGACCACGCAAGCGTTGATCATCGTCATTGTTTGTTTGTTTTAGTATCCAGAAGCCATGAGTTGTTAACCCTTAGGCTCGGTATTATGGATATCGCAACCTTTCGGCCTTGATTCCATTGTAAATACCGTCAATCTGGGAGAAAATGTGGCTTTCCTGCCTACCCCCGGGATTGAACACGGACCACAAGGAGTACGTCACCCGGTCTCCGCGAAATCCGGTTTAGCCAATTCCGCTAGAGAGCCGGGCGTCATCGTCATTAACAGAGTCCATGTCAATCGGCATTTATGAAGCCTACAAAGGGGCACTTTTTCCGCAAATTATACTTCACCTCGACACCGCAAGGTATAAGAGGATCAAGATGAGATGAGATGACGTTACACTTTCTATGCCACTTTCGCTAACAAAGTACACGGGCAGACGCAGTCGACTGACAATTTCTAGACACGTCGTCTTGTCCTTTGCAAGGGGTTTCTACCGTGTAAGCAAACATATCAGATGTTCTTCGCGCTTGCACACATTTGGCCTTCTTGACATGTGTTCACATGTGTTTTAACTGGAACCTGCCATAGGACATAACGGTTGCAACCTGAGTAGGATTTCATCCTCAAAGCATGTCATTGTTTATGATCCTTTTTTATTTACGCCCCAGCATCACATGGGACCCAACGACTTGCTAGGCTACTTGAGACCAGTGAAACAAAATGAGCCGGTAGTTTGATGCAAGCTCCTATAAGTAGCCGGAAAAAAATATCGAATATCAAATATACTAGCAAGTTAGCTAGCTTTATATTCTATAGGATGTCACAAACCACCTCCTGTATGTCTATTGTGTGGGTTTACTAGGACATTTTAAGCCTTGTAGTTTGCCATTGCTTACTAACATTTCCGGTAGTCTGCCGTTTAGTGCAAAGCAGCCTGCTTGTAAAAAGCTCACTTCGACCCTGGAAAATTGAGAATGTGAGTGAGACTGTTCAAACATGTAAGCCACAGACGACTAGGATACAGAAGGAAGAGGGTGAGAGGGGGGGGGGGGTTGTGTAGGAATAAAGGAGAGATAGGTATTTAACCTATATAAGTTTGTTCACTTTCCACTAAGCTTTAGAAACGGGAAAATGTGTTTGTTACCTAATTTTTTTGTTTCCCTCGTGTCGAGTTACGCTTGACTGCGAATCCAAAGGTGGGGGGTTCAAACTCGCAAGGAGCAAAGTTTTTTTTTTTTGGTTTCAAATATGGCTTTGGCTCAGAGGTCGACCCAGCTTTAAATGGGTACCAGTTAGAGCTATGGGAAGTAAAGGCAGCCAACGCGGTTGACCACATTACCGGTCGAGAGTCTACAAAATTGAAGTTTATTCTGATATGCTGGGTGTGCCAGTGATGTGTTAAAGATAAAGAACCTTTAAGTGTCAAGATAAAATTGTCTGATCAAAAGTCGATATTTACCTCTCGTTAAAGTAACATACAGTTCCCGGGTTTAGATTGATCTAGACAACTACGTCTGAATGAAGATGTCTGACCCTAGGATTGGCAGGGGACACAACTGCTCTCTAGTAACAGTATAAAAGAACAAGTGTTCTCTTTTGTCATTGAAACAACACAGAGGATGATAAACCACCGGCACGGCAACAATAATAGGACCACAGCGAAAAGGGACAACAATTCATCAGGTCAGGGACACAAAGCGATCCTACGTGGCACAGATACTCCAGTCTCAGCCAAATATGAATCATATTTCTCCCCCTTTGCGGCGACCGTGTCTTAGGCGTTGCAATAATTCCAACGTACCGCGATTGAAACCCACTGCTAGCGAGTGGATTTTTATCATGGTATGGGGCGTCGCAGGTCGACGCTGCCTAAAGACAGCCGGCGTACTACTGACCACATAATCAACCTAGTGCGGATTGGTCTGTAAAAATATGGGTGCTCTTCCCATATGTCCGATGCGCCCAAAGGCGTCAAGAGGGATCTTTACTTTTACTATTTCTGCCCCTTTGTATACACCTCATTTCGTTTCGCATTGTAACCCTTCATATTCATATACACCCTCCCCCACCACACTTACGTACTTCTTGGTTTCATGTTGACTTACTATGTTGTCTTGTTGTTGGGTTTTGCAGTCATAGTCTGTGCTGTATTTAGTACACTGTTGATACAGACTTTGGTCGAAAAGTTCGGATTTGTTTGTACGGGTTTTTTTTTTTTTTCCATTCATTTCTTTGAGCTTTCTAGTCACATTTTGTGATGTATTTAGCATTTCTTGCAATATCAGCCAAACAAGTTGACACAAATAAAGCAGACCACAAATATAATCTAATACTGCTAGCAGTCGACTTGTTAATTGGTTTCTCCTCATGGCATAGCGTAGTTTGTCATCATTAACACCATCATCATCGCAGACACAGGATTGCTGAGATACGCCAGGCCGATGTTGTCGTTACGGGTGACTCAGTTATAACTTCGCAGGTTGAACGGGGTATCTGGGACTTCGCTGTTATTTTGCTATGATGCGATTATTGAAATCTCATGGGTGTGTCGTTTTAAGTATCATCCCGGATATCAGGAACCCTCTTTACTGCCGTGAGGCTCCTTAGTAGGCTCGTAACAGATATGTTTATCCACGTCCCACTTTAGCTCTGTTGTTTGGTTTCTGCGATGTCTTGCATTTAAGTTTTCATTCTGAGAAAGAGAATGCCCGTGACATAGATTGCAGCACCCTCTAGGGAAGTTGTGTTAGACCCAGTTTCTCCATGTTTTTGGAGTGTTAAAAGCGCCTGTGTGCTGAAATATACAACACACGATATCAGTGGCATTGCGGAACACCCCCGTAACCGTGTGCGAAGGTCACGGCTCCCAGGAACTACTAATCAGAAGTTAGCTAGTGTGTATATGGGCGGGGTCGGGCAGACTTATGTCGAACTAACCGACTGTTGTGCTACTATACGGCTGGTGTAAGTGGGCAGAACCTCGTCACCTAACCATAGTAAACTGCGCGAAACCAGTGTCGATAAAGCATTGTTTCAAGAAATGATATGAAACTGAACGAAAAGTAAATCAGCAAGCTCCAAAATATAACGAAAACAAACAAAACGAGAACGTTTCGGCTGTGTAGCCTTCATCAGCACGTACATAAATAAAACAAATACACAAAATCAAATAGCTCAGTATCTCGAAGCGGCCTGGTCGATGTCCTCATGCAAATCGCAATGAAAAAGATGTCCAGTTAAAACAAAGCAATTGATCAGTCTCACGCCATTCGGCTCTATGCTTTGGTTTCACCCATCTCGGGGACTCCGTGATTTCGAGGAAGGAGGAGTGATTTCCTTGAACATCCATTAGTATAGAGGTGATAGGGTGTGAAACGAACACTTACTAACACTAACCCAACCCCCCCCCCCCCCCCCCCTCCCCAGTCTCCTCCCCCACCCCATAATGGACTTTGCCTGGAACTCCCCACGAAATCTCAGAACCCCGAGATAGCGTGAAATGAAAGAAAACAGCCGCACCCTCCCTACTTACACACACACACTCTCTCTCTCTCTCTGTGTGTGTGTGTGTGTGTATGTGTCCCTCGCATAGAGAGAGCGAGAGAAAGAGAGACAGACAGAGAGAGAGAAAGATAGGGGTGATAGGGTGTTAAATGAACACTTACTAACACAAAACCCAACCCCCCCCCCCCCCCCCCCCCCCCCCCCCCCGCCCCCCTCTCCCACCCACCCCATAATATTGGACTTTGCCGGAAACTCCCTACGAAATCTCAGAACCCCGAGATAGCGTGAAATGAAAGAAAACAGCCACACCCTCCCTACTTACACACTCTCTCTCTCTCTCTCTCTCTCTCTCTCTCTCTCTCTCTCTCTGTGTGTGTGTGTGTGTTTGTGTCCCTCGCACACGCACCCACACACACACACACACACACACACACATATATATATATATATATATATATATATATATATATATATATATATATATATAGAGAGAGAGAGAGAGAAGAGAGAGAGAGAGACAGAGAGAGACAGAGACAGAGAGAGAGAGAGAGAGAGAGAGAGAGAGAGAGAGAGAGAGAGAGAGAGAGAGAGAGAGAGAGGAGAGAGAGAGAGAGAGAGAGAGAGAGAATTTCAAAGCCGCAAGCTAAGACCTTGATCCGCTCTGACCGCAGATTCCCACTGCCTGCCAACGTTGCATGATCAGCTTATAGCATGCAAATGTTGAGCTTATTCCAGCCAGGATCATCATGAATTATTCACACAGTACGGAAAAACAGAATTCCGGATAATTAATTTACAGGGTTTTTGATGCACATTTATTTTAAAACTCGTCAGTGGCTTAGGCGTTCCGAGCCCGACTCGCAATTCTAACGTACCGCGATCGAAACCCACTGTTGGCTGGGGGGATTTTTATCGTGGGATGAGACGTCGCAGGTCGACCCAGTCTAAAATGGGTACCAGGATGGCTGTCCTGGCGACCATATTACTCACCCAGTGCTAATGATCTGTAAAAATATGATTGCTCATCCCATATGCCCGATACGCCTTAAGGCGTGGAAAGGGATCTTTACTTAAAGTTAGTTGCGTATCCTTTACAGGACGTTGCAAAACCAACCCCAGCATTTTTTTTTAACTGTTGTGGTTTTTCTATGCAATTTTACGTTTAGGAATTTTTTGTTTATAATATACCTAGCACAAATTTTAACAAGCAATTTTGACTTTGCGTTCCTGTGGAATTCGTGTTAAACGAGGTTTTACAGTATAAAAAAAAATAATAAACTGTATGGATTCAGAGTCATTAAATTGATCCAGGGTTTTATTGTAGGGAGAGGCGTAACTGATATATTTATCTGACCAGCACGACGTAAGGTGGACACAGACTTCCAACATGGCTGACAGAAAGTGTGAGATTTGTATGGGGGGAGGGGGGGAGGGTGGGGTTGGTCCCAGCGCATATTACTTACCATGAAGTTGTATTTTACGGTGGTCAGTATTTGAGTCCAAGGATGTTTCGATTATAACACCCATGGAACTGCAGGGTGAGTTGCCTGGTATATAAATAGTTAGAAATGCAAGTTCGCTTCAAATAAGCATTTGCAAGGAGTAATATAAATTACAGCAACTTTAGCATGCTATTGTAACCTGTAAGTTTTTGTTGTTAAGGATTTCAGGTGTGTTAATCGCGTGATATCGCGGCGCAGAGTGCTCGATGACGTAATAATTACTGTTTAAATATGGCTGCCCTACTTGTGACATGCACCAAAGAGGAGCAGCGTTCTGTAATCGGTTAAGGGGGAGAGGAAAATAAAAGTGAAGGGGTGAAACCTATAGAATTTCGTCGGCGAATGAAGGTCCAGTATGATGATATATGCCTCTCAATCCAGCAAGTGGGTAAGTTCCACGTTCGTCCCCTCCCCCAACCCCGAGCCCGCCCATATACACTATAACTCACTTCTGATTGGTAGTACTGAGCCGCGTAGCCTTCGCACACTGCTACGGGGATGTTCCGCAATGCCGCTGATATCGCGTGTTGTATTTTTCAGCACGCCAGTGTTTTTAACACTACAAAAACAAGGAAAAACTGGGTCTAACACACAACCTTCCTATAGAGTGCTGCAACTTATGTCACAGGCATTCTTTATCGCGGAAAGAAAAACGTAAATGCAAGACAAGCTAGAAAGGAAACAACAGAGCGGCACATCCGTAACCCCCCGTAAAGTAGACCAGTCCAACAAAGTTATCAATGAAACGTGACCTACTTTGTTTGGGGAGACTAACGTTGAACTAAATCAGCAAGTGTATAAATGTATTAGGAAGTTTCAAAACCGTGTGACTTCTGTGACAGACTGTTCACGATGTTGTATCTGACCCCTAATGGAGTATCAGTGGTGGCGTTACCATCTTTCAAAACATGGACTGTTAAAGTTAAGTAGGATGACAATCTAAAGATTTAAACACAATTACATGATAACTTACATTTTAGTCAAGATCGAACTGGAAGAACACATCAGTTTCTTTTTGTTTTCAAATCACTGCATGGGGGGTTATTCAAACACACTACCATATGACCGGAAAGCGAGCTTGTTAGCCGCTGCGCAAATGATGTCCCAATAATGAAACTGTTTTCGCTAAACATGTCCTACCCTGGAGCCTGATCAGCGTAGATATGATCCACGTTTCCAGTCGCAGCATGTGTGCATCGCTACTGTATGGCGAGAAAACAACAGTCTGCACATATATATGGCGTATCTGTAAAACAGTGATGCACCCATCACTGTAGACCAGGGTCAGCAGCAAAATCCAGAAGTGGTCAAATAATAACACCCCCCCCCCCCCCTCCCCCACCGCTGAGTTTAGATATAGTTAACGCGAAAAAGAAGAAAAGGGTGATACAGAAAAAAGAAGAAGAAGAAAAAGAAAAAGACATAATAATAATAATAATAATAATAA
Organism: Candidula unifasciata; assembly: GCA_905116865.2. Classification (NCBI taxonomy): domain Eukaryota; kingdom Metazoa; phylum Mollusca; class Gastropoda; order Stylommatophora; family Geomitridae; genus Candidula; species Candidula unifasciata. The sequence continues at coordinate 131,900 of CAJHNH020000497.1, forward strand.
TTCTCTCAGTTCAGAAATATTATACAAAATACAAGCAGGAAAAAAATACACATGAGATGATATTAAAAAGAAATATATAGGAAAGAACGCTCCGCCCGCCCCCCCCCCCCCTTTTTTTTCTCCCCAACATCCCAACCCGCCAGTGAGATTGACCAAAGACACGCATGTCACATTTCTAATGGGGTTTGGATAAATATATCAGCAGAAAATTAGATGTGGAATTACCTTAAGAGTTGCCTCTCTAAATGATAAGCTTACCGGGAAATAATTTGTTTTCGCCCATTATCTTCTGTTTTTTCCCTTCCTCTTTCAGCAGTGTATATTCTTTTTTGAGCAAAGGTATTTGAAAATCGATAGTAAATCAGAGCTGTGTTGAGTGTTGTGTGCACAGGGTGGAATGATCAATAAACGTGGAGTGGAGTGGCGTGTATTGACATCGTCGTCTTCACTGATGTCATCTTCTTCTGTATCATCATCATCATCATCATCATCATCACCATAATAAAATCCCACTTCTGCGAATGCGGGATCTGGGTTAGATATTCAAAGTTTTGCAAGCAAAGTCATATCTCAGAGTAGCTGCAAACAAGAAGTACCTCCC
>CAJHNH020000497.1:137500-242500 GCA_905116865.2 Candidula unifasciata
TTTCCACTGGAATACCAACTGATCAGATTTGAGTCTTCTCGCTAATGCGTGCAGAGAGAGTATCTGTAGCAGATGTTCAGTATTCCGCGGTGCTTGTCCACATGGACAACGTTTTTAATTCCCGAGCTTGAATTGCCTATTGTTTTTGGCAAGTGTTTTTTATTAAACATACCTAAAGTTAAAAGCGTGGCAAGTGTTTTTATTAAACATACCTAAAGTTAAAAGCGTGGCAAGTGTTTTTATTAAACATACCTAAAGTTAAAAGCGTGGCAAGTAAAAAGAAAGTTTTAACTTGTTTGATAATTTGAATGAGATAATGCATGGCGGAGATGTATCAAAAATGTAATAAACCACATATCTTCTTCTTCTTCCTCTTCTTCTATTACTACTACTACATACTACTACTACTACTACTAATACATACTACTACTACTACTACATACTACTACTACTACTACTACTACTACTACTACTACTACTACTACTACTACTACTACTACTACTACTACTACTACTACTACTCCTACTACTACTACATACTACTACTTCTGCTGCTGATGCTGCTGCTGCTGCTACTACTACTACTACTACTACTACTACTACTACTACTACTACTACTACTACTACTACTACTACTACTACTACTACTACTACTACTACTACTTCTTCTTCACTGTTCACTTTCTTTCCTTCTGCTTCTTTGTCTTCCTCCTTCACCACTTCTTTCCTAATTTCCTCCTCGTCTTCGTCGTCTTCTTAGCCATTCAAATAAACTAAAACCGTCTCTGCCAGTAGCGTCTTTTGATACACAAATCTGCTTCCACTTCAGCACTAAAAAGCCAGCCATTTAAGAAAACATCATGCTTCAGTTTATTCACCACGACGTTCATATCTGCCTCAGTATCTGCCTCATCTGTCTTTCGCCCTTTGCCTGAAGTTCATTTATTGGCAGTTCCTGTGACAGTGTCCCTATTTCTGATGATAGACCACACGTCAAGGCACTTCAAGGGTTTATCCCGGTTTAAGCATTCTGGATACGACCTTGGCTGCGGCTCGTAACAGATTGTTTGTTGTAAATTAAAGTTTGTCCTCCTAAGCCATAATTGCTTTTGGGTGGGCACATGTAGCCACGCATTGATTGAACGGTTGCCATTAACGGCAAACCCTAGTTTGATCTCGACAAAAGACTGAATGGCATCACAGGAGATATATTCATGGACCCATGATCCCAGTTGGCCTGATGCCAGAAAATGTGAAGAAGTGAAAGAGCGTGACATTCAAAGAAAGCGAGCTTACCTGATGATCTTAAATCCATTGTAGTAGCTCACTGGCGTTCTTTGATCGCACTGATAGATGGGCTGCTGCTGTTCGTTTGAGCAATGAGCTACTCTTTTTTAAGACTGGCGTGATGAAGACTCTCTAGGATTAAGTGGACAATCCAACAGAAGCCTGATTCAGCGGATTAGAAAGTAGTGGGTCTGGATGGGTTCAGCGTGCACAGGAAAATAAAGGGGGACTTTCAGTCAGGCCTTGTGTGGGAATTCTTCATTGGCTGCCGAGAAAGGGGACAAAATAAGTACGATAAGGCTCAGAATGAAAATATGTCATTTCATTCCCTATATGATTCATCAGTTTCTTCATTGATATCGAGGATTTTCTTTCCAGGATATTAGAGTGTGCGGGTAGCTACCGCTCATCTCTGTGGTGAGCTGCGTTGTGATAAAGCGGAAAGGGTAAAGGCTGATTGGGATAGAGTGGATAGTGCAACAGAACAGACTAAACATCCATACATTGACAGAATAATTCAGCGAGGGTTAGGCAGATTTTCTGGAAAACAGACGAACTTTTAATCAGTTTACAGCAGGTACTATTTTTTCGTTGGCTACTGAAGGAGGAGACGAAGCACGTGTTGAAATGTCCCGATGCAGATACTGTATGCCAATTCTAGATTGCTTGATGCATTCATTCATTCAGCCATCGTTTACCAGGGAAATTTCGATTTTGCTAGCAAATTACTTCCTTCTCCACACACAAATATTCTACGCTTTTTTCTGCCAGCCCATATTCTTCAGTGTCTAGATTAAATTGTGAAATTGGTTGGGGCAGTTTGTTTAGTTTATTGCCCCCTTCAATCATCTTTCATTGCATTGCACCTGATCTCCAGTCGAGATATTGAATTATAACGGAGCACATTTTTAAACATCAATTCATTTCTTTTATCAGTTTAGATCAAAGGTCTCGGTGGCGAAGTGGTCAAGCCGTTTGCCCTGCGCTCTTAAGGTTGTGGGTTCGATTTTCTGCTGCAATGTTCACGAGTAAAATTTTACGGAGACCTTCATGGATGGTCGCTGGAGCTACGGAGTTCGTGCTTTCTGCAACGCTTCCAGCATATGGCTAGCCGTTCTGCGGAGAGAGAGACCGAGGAATATAAGATAAAAACACGGCACAATGAAGTCAGTTCTCTGGACGTTAACCTTTAACATTTATCAGTTTACGTATTTGATTTGATTTGATTTGATTTGATTTGATTTGATTACATCGGGAGGCTGGGTGGTCTCGAGGCATGGCGTCCGCTATGAGATTACACAGTATTTGCTGGAGGTCCTGGGTTAAAGCCCCGGTGAAGGCTGTGATCTTTTTTTTTTTTTTCCACGTGGACTTCTAGTAATTTCCCCTGGTCACCTTAAAAAAAATTCTTCGGTCGAAAAGGGTGGCCTAACAGCGCTACCCTGGCAATAATTTGAGTTACAAATCTAACAGGCACATAAATAGTGCCCAGAATAAGATTAAAGGCAAACATTTGAGTGACCGGTCAAAGCATAAAGGTTATGGAGCAAAGAAACAAACATAGCTATTGTAAGAAAACAGATACAAAGCAAGGCTTAAATTACAAAGCGGAGAATGGAGAATGCATGAAAAATTACCTGCATCAAACAAGCACAGAGAAATTGCCATAAAGAAGATTAAAAGCTAAGAAGAGTTTAATGACTGGAGAAATTGGTACGTTGGGGTCAAGAAAGTAGACTAAAAAGAATATAATGAAGTCCCTAATTAACTGAAGAAGAAAAAGAAGAACAAGAAGACACCGAAGAAAAAATAAACATAACTGATTAAAGACGCGAACAAAGTCACAAAATTGAATTAAATTATAATAAAGAAACAAACATACACAATATGCACGGGCAATCAGTGGTTTGACAGGCAGAAAAGTAAGATGAATTACAGGATGTTTAAAATTAAAGACATAAAGGTGAATTATATGATTTGTTTTTTTTTTAAATTAAAGAGAAAAGACGAATTACGAGATGTTTGAAATCAAAGACAAGAAATATATTAGTACAAGAACATATATAATTAAAGGATGGAATTTATAAACAAATACAGTGTGTGCAGCTGTGTACCGTTGCCTACGGCCCTATGTGGGTGGAGGGGCAAAAGGAAAAAAAGGGGGCTGGGGGGGGGGGGGAGCTCAGATTGTAACTGTTGATTCCATAAACAATGAACTGGTATTCTAGTGGACCGTTTGTTTTTGCATTTCCGTCAACTGTGAACTGGCATTCTAGTGAACCGTTTGTTTTTGTATTTCCATCAACTGTGAACTGGCATTCTAGTGGACCGTTTGTTTTTGTATTTCCATCAACTGTAAACTGGCATTCTAGTGGACCGTTTGTTTTTGTATTTCCATCAACTGTGAACTGGCATTCTAGTGGACCGTTTGTTTTTGTATTTCCATCAACTGTGAACTGGCATTCTAGTGAACCGTTTGTTTTGCCACTTCTGGCGGCAGCCTTGCACATTTAGTGAGCGTGTAGCTGCTGTTGGCTATTCCGGTACTGCACTCTATGTTTCAATTCTCACACCCCACAAAGAACAGTGAGATGCATTTTGTTAGGTATCCTGTCACAGGAAAGGGCCAATTAAAGGGTGACCCGTTTACCATGTAGTTGGAAGTGATGGTAACTAACTAATAACGAACGAATGAACTGACTGTGCGCCTGCCTGGAAACAGTTAGTGCTGATGAAATCATGATAAGCACCGCGAGTTAGGAATCTAAATATTAACTAAACTCATAAATGATCTTCACAGCAGTAGAGGTGTGCTGAAAACGTGTTTTATAATTTTTTTTTTTCAAAAGACTAGAATCAGTTAAATTTGAAGAATTGCTTAAAATTAACATCATAAACCAGGGCTATTCAACTGGCGACCCGGGGCCAAATCTGACCCGCGGAGTCCCAGCAATTGGCCCACGAATCATTTCTAATTGTATTTCATTAATGATCTTTCCACGCCCTTTTATTTATAGTCTAAAGATGGACGTGGATCTCTCTATGCGGGATCTCGACCCTTTGGTCCATGATGTCCAGATTTTCAAAATGTTGACCCCTGAATAAAGTTAGTGGAATAGAACTGTGAAAAAACCACATAAGCAAATTTCTATGAAAAATAAAGTTGGCGTCTATGGCTTTGGGGTTAAAAACGGGATATCTAATTCCGAAATATCTTGTTCGATTCAGGTGCAGGCATGGTAGCAGCATACCATTTTGTGTTGATGTTTCACAAGGGTAGGCAGCTCCAAACTTTCAATAGCAAAGGCAAACTACTAAGTGTAACATTGCCTAGTAAAACCACAATCAGGAAGCAACGCCGGGGTCGATTTGCAACGCTCTTAAGGAATATGCAGTTGTCTTTATGAGAGAAAATAGAGATAGAAATTATTAAAGAACTGTACGGATTTGTGAAACAAATAGTTCTTTTCACACCTGATAATAAGGTCCATTTTCACACCGTTAACACATCGGGTATATATTTTAGACCTATATTTGTGTACACCAGTCAATGGGTGATGAGGTCAACACCAAGCTGGTCGCCTTTATATTCCCTGTCTGTCTGCTTTTTGTCTTGCGCTTCTCTCTCTCTCTCTGTGTCTCTCTCTGTCTCTCTCTCTGTCTGTCTGTATGTCTCTCTCTCTCTCTCATTCTCTCTCTCTCTTTCTCTCTCATACCTTATAAAGATTGCCAGTGTTCTCTGCAGCCTTTTGTTTCTTGATGAAATAGTCCATATCCCCCTATGCATTTTAACCAGTTATTGTCTTTTTTTTTTTTCCACAGGTAAGCTCTTCAGCCATGAGCTGAAATCCAGTTCCTATGAGACCAGCAGCGGAAGCCGGGCCAGCGAGCACAGTGACATCATCAGAGAGATAGGTGAAGGGTCGGAGATTAAACAGTACTTGTCCCCTAACGTAAGTTCTACCCGTTGTTTCAACTTGTTTAAGTCCCCTACCTCATGTTTCACTACACTTTATATGCAAAAGAAATTTGGAAAACCAAAGTACACAACGTCATTTTAAAAAATGTACCTAAAAGTCAGTTATAAAAGTTACTATCATGGTCTAACACTGTATTGGGGAAGCAGGAATATACCAATAACATATTCATTATAACTGGTGTTGGAAATGTCCACGACATGACTATACACACCTCTTTATATTGTCAAATACATTCAGCAAAGTGTCTGTTTTTATTTCTTGAATGGTAATTTTGATTGTTCCAATTGATAACACCATTCTGTTCTGAGTGCATTGAATCACTACAGCAGACAACAGTCATTCATTGCATATTGCTTCACGTTTGACTGTGAAGCACATTTTTGGATGACGTCGTGTACTTTGTTTCCCAGATGTATTCTGCATACAAAGTGTACTAAGACTTGAAAAATACCATGTATTTTACTAAACATTGTGCCTTTAAACCATTTTAGTTTCAACCAACCCGCCATATCTATTTTGTTAACTCCAATATAACATAATGTAGTTGCTGTCTTCTTCCCCAGATGTATGTTATATTCACCCTATGTATCTCAGTTATTACTTTAACTTACTGAGGGTCGCCTTCACAAAGTAATCATGCCGTTTTCTCGGATCCTGCTCTGAAGGTCATGGATTCGTTTTAGCTCACCAGTGCAGTTTTTAAATTGTCCATGGTTCCTCACTTGAGCTACAGAGTTCGTTCTTTGTGTGAAGTTCTCGATAGGCGGCTAACCGTCCCGCAGAGAGAGACCGAGTCATATGGGGGAACCAGAGACAGCAAAGTCGATCCTGTCGACATTAGTTCGGCTTTAACTTCTTTTAACAACTTCTGCTCATTTGTGCCTCTGTTAAACACCCTCAGTAATAAATATTGCTTTCAAAATCACACTTTTTTTGGGTGCGAGAAGCCCAGGTTCAAATCCTCGGTACAGTTGGAATTTTTCTTTTCTTTTGTGGGAGCAAAAATAAAATCCTTGTTTGCACAGTCCTTGGCGACAGCACCAACCATGCGGACCCAAGTGATCATGCTCGAAGACGTACCCCATACCTTTTACCTGCACAGAAGAAACAGTAAATGCGTGAAGTTGAAATAAAAAGTAATAACTACAGGGGATTAAAAGAGTTAACGTCCTGTTTTCATTTTCGCGTTGGCGAGCGTCTGCCGATCCTGTCAGAAACAATTTACGTTATCATTAATTGAATTTCCATATTTTACAAAAATTTAGCAACATTGTCGTGCACTATTTACTTGTGTGGGGGTGGGTGTGTATGAGTGTGTGTGTGTGTGTGTGTGTGTGTGTGTGTGAGAGAGAGAGAGAGAGAGAGAGAGAGAGAGAGAGAGAGAGAGAGAGAGAGAGAGATCGCAATGTCAGCAGTGAGTATTGGGAGGTGCGAAGTAACCCCACACCCCTTCCCACCTCCTTTCCTCACGTAAAGGCACTGTATATTGACAGTGTTGTGTGCGTGTTTCAATGGAGGCAGTGGTGGCTTTCGTCAGGCATAAGTGGATTTGTGAATCTGGTGAAAAAAAAGTGAAAGGACTTTTTCCACGCCTTCGAGCGTTTCGGGCATATAGGGCTAGACCTATATTTTATAGACCAGTCGGGCATTCGGTGGGTGACGTGGCCAACAGCACACCGGCCGCATTTACTTCTAGGACTTTACCTGATAAACATTCAAGGGAGCTAAAACTATTTTTTTTAAAGAAACAAAAAGCCGGTTCTATCAGAAGGACAAGACCCCACGACCTTTCGATCCGCAGGTAAGCTTTAGCCGCCACACCACGAAACATACAGTTTTGAACCGGATATTTCAAACATCTTCTTCTCATATAAGAGCGGGGGTGGGAGGTGGGGGAGATGTATGGAACTTCTGTGTACTCTTTTGTATGCGTCGTGTACGTTTATCTTCATTTCGTTTAGGCTGTTCTCGATGTTGTCTTTTTGTGCACGGTCTTTTACTGGCTATGTTTTTTTTCTGTTTCTGTAGCTTTGCTCTCCGAGGCATGTGGTACCAGTGCATTCTGGCCACGTGGTCAAGCCATCGTAACCGTGGCTTAAAAAACAATTTTTAATGTCTGGTTTAGTCTTTTTCAAATCTCTCCATTTTTTTTTCGCTTGTAGGGCAGCCATTCTAACACTTCTCATCTCTGTTGACATGATTTTGCGCTCATTACTTGTAGTAAGATTCCAGTGTTTTACACTGCTAGTATAGATGGCTAAAACTATTTCTTATTATAGTAAGTACTCATTTGAAGGTCTTTCCAGCTGCTTTAGTATAAAAGCATGAAAGAAACGCCAACAAATCTAACAGAAATAAATGAGCATTCGTTCTGAATGATTGTTACACCTTTGGTTAAAAGGTCGCCTTTGGCATTCAGGTAAGCATCCAGTTGCTTAGGTAGGCGGTGAATGCTGTCCGCATAAACAGTTTTGTGCTTGCTCACTGAACCAAGCGTTCTTCCTCTTGGTGGTCGGTCAACATCCGTGGTACTCGTTGTGAATTCATCTTCCCACATTGCAATGTATTTTGAGCAACCTTTTGAACTGTCTCAATTGACACATCTAGTTCTTTCGTTAGCGGTCGTCTGCTCAGACAACGGTTCACCTGTATTACTGCAACAATTTAGGTGATATCTTGTTGTCTGTTGCAACAATATGAGTTTGTCCCGGCCGTGGAAGATCTGTTGTGAACTCATGTCCTTCCGAAACATTCGTGCCCAGTCTGTCACTGTTGTCTTCGCCACACACTACTTGCTGTTTGCTGTCTGCATTCTTCGCTGAATGTTGCATTCTTCGCTGAATGTCCACCGCTCGACATCTGTGGCGTGCCGGCGCTGATGTAATGGCTAGATGAAGACTAAGACTGGATAGTCTTTACTCATTGTGACGTAGGGCGAGTGTGTGAGTACAACCAAAACGACGAAGCGTACAACTTCATAATCAAGGCAACATGTCAAAGTAACTTGAATGTCAATATAACAATGCAACAACCAAGTCTAGGGGTGTACACTCTTAAGGTATGATTTTCGCAGTAAACGGTGCGGAGGGCCTCGAGCCCAACCTGAAACCTGATGCCACTGGGTAACTGAGCAATACAACAATAATGCGACGAACAACTTCAAGGAACCTCAGTGTTGGTCTAATCGAGAAGGCTATGAGGTTCCTAGTACACTGGTGTATTGACGAACTAACAGAGTTGAATGAAAGTGTGTGAAATATATGATAGTTGGCAAAACGACTCACCCAAGCAATAAACGTAACTCACTAGCGTTTCGCACACTCGCATAGACGCATTTTTAACCCCGGGTTCAGGTATGACATTAGCCATCAATCACTATAGGTCAGCATCTCGACCTTGAAACATTAATGGTTTCTCCAACAACTCAGTATGCAGCCTAATACTGATAAACACGACTACGTCATTACTTCAAAATTGTCCATCAGTCACGCTGAGCCATAGCATCCGTATTCGATATTTTTAATAATTCTGCATCACGCGGATAGGGCAGTTACGCCCCCAGCGTACCAGCTGATTTCTCTGTGTAAATCGTCCCTTAGGATGTGCCACACTAGGACATAAACGTCCGCCTTCTTTGACTTCTTGAGTGCTGATCCTTGTAGGCATAACTTGCCTCTTTAAGGCCCCGCCTTGAAGCTGATATTCATGGTGAGATCCCAGGGTAAAATTCATCATCTGGGATCACACGTCCTCCTTCCTGAACTTCTCGACCGCAACTCTTCCACACACAGTCACCTAACAACCATACGTAAGCCTTATGACGCCTTACTTGCCTAGTAAATATTGGTGTCTTTTAGTGCGCCATCTGCACGCGACAAAATCCTTCAAATGAAAGAAACCGAATTACGGCTCTTTGAGCTTTTTTTTGGATAGACTTGGGATCAATCCGGCCATTTTCTCAAGTCAGATACAGAACCCACTCTTGTGCTGTTTTATTCATTGGTTAGTACTTATCCTGTGACTGTGACTGATTATGTTAAGCGCGCAATTAGGCGCGATGCGGCTTAGATGCGTTTCAAATGAACGCCCTCAATAGATTTGAGTAACTACTGTTAGAAATCAGCTGTATTCGATTTGGTAGAATGCTGCTTTGCGTTTATTTTAGCAATAGCATAAACGTGGAACCCTTCACGAGTAGTGGAAAATTATTACTATACGTAAAAAAAAAAAATGCATTGTAAAACTAAACACCAGAACACGAACGCTTTGGATACTAAATTCAACAAAAAATATTACTAGATGCTCAGCGGAGAATAATGTTGAATTGTGTTGCATGTTCAATTAAGAATCGACAACGTAACAATCGTGACACTCGTATAAGCGCTCTGTTCCCATCTTCAGCAGCAAGCGAAGAGTTACAGTTCTGAAGGCACCAGAAACTGTCTGATTGTATATCCGTCTAGCCTCACCTTTAAGTGTCGAGCGTCTGCTAGACCCCCTGGTAATCCATCGTAGCGTCATTCTCCTCAAATAATTTTTTTTTAACGGCTTCTTTTAATTCTTCACACAAAGAGGATAGGTATTTGTTTTAATTCGGCCTGTTTCCTCTCTTCTGGTTTCCACCCAGTTCTTCTGCAGTGCTAAGCAAAATGGTTTAATATTCACTTTATTCATCCTCAGTATAGCCCACTATAGGTGATAATTGTTATTTTTGTTTTGTTTTTTGAGCTTCAGTGTGAGATTTTACTCTTTGGTCATTTCTCTTTCTTTCACAGTTCTTGGCGGTGTTCATGTTCTCTTCTGTCATTGCCCACATACCAATTGAAGTCTCCCATTATATACAGTATGCTGTTTACTTCCTCTTTCACTGTCTCTTCAAACATGTCATTAAAGAATTTGTTTCTTTTGTTTTTCTGTATAATTATCGTTGTCTGGCACATTTAATTGTGTTTACGTTTCTGTTTGTTCTTCTCTTTTAATTTGTAACAGTATAATTATGTCTCAGTGATAATTGATCCTGTAGCTAGAAGCTCACCTGCGGATCCGAAGATCGTGGGTTTAACTCCACATGGTGCCGGATTTTTCTCTCCAAACATAGCCTTGGCTCCCAGGTCGACCCAGCCTTAAATGGGCAAAATGTCAAATCCGGGGAAGTAAAAGAGACCGGTAGGCTGTTGACATCACCCATCTATCAAAATTTGAGTCTAGCCTTATATGCCATATGTACTACTGGCATGTAAAAAGCCCTTTCCGATGCCCATAATTGATGTCCAGTATGTGGTTATCTGTATGCTATGTCCGGGCGTACCAGAAGACCCACTCCTTTCTTTGATGTTCTTCCTCCCCTATATTTTAGTAAGTAGTGCTTATGAACCTTCTTGTTACTATTTCTCTGTAGAAGGGGCAGCCTAATATTTTATGCATTTCATAAACACAGCCCACATGGACACAGTGATGAACTACTCGGATGAAGCCTGATATTTATCCATAGTGAACGTTGTGGAAGCCTGGTTCTTCTTGATCTGCCTTCTAGCTGAGTATTACCAAATTGAGGGTTTCTTCCTAGGAAAAATGGGCTCATCCCTTTACCTCGTTTGTTTACCTCGTTTCCGACGGGTTGAAACCCAAACCTTCCACTGGATTTACCAGGAAGACCACGGTCCGTGACGAGACACTGAGGTAGCTTAAGCAAAAGAGGCTATTAGTCATTAAAAGTATTGCGCATCATTGTCCCACTAGAACCCCAACACATCCATTAGAACACTTTAGCTGGGTCTATCAGAGAGGCGTGTAAGAAGCATTATAATAATTATATGTTACTTCAATAAAAAAAGACAGTATATAAAACATCATTAGTGTGTTCTGAACTAACATAAACAGGCACTTTTCGCTAGTATGCTGTGACAGAAACATAAACATGAAGACATGATTTCACGATGTCTAGTTTGAGAATGGAGGTGGAGGCAGTCGCTGCTGCCTTCTGCTAGAGTGAAAATCAGCTGTACACAGTGGCAGGCTTCAGAGGTCCCGTGTAGTTAGCGTCCTTTGGATATTTTCTCCAGGTATGCTGGTGTGTAGAATAGGGGCTTTTGAGCTGAAATGCTATAGAAAGATTCTCAAAATATCTTGGAAACAGAAGAGGAGAAATACTGACATCTTGAAAGATCTGAAAATCAACGAAGATTGGCTAATAAACAGCATTCTGTCTGAAAGCTGAAATATTTTGGTCATATCAAGTGCCACAACGGATTGGAAACTAATTATAGCAGAAGGCATAGTACCAGGAAGGAGGGGCAGGGGCCGACCGACACAAAGATGGGCACAGGATATAAGTGACTTCTTGAGTGTGAAAGTGCATGAGGTGGGAGAGCTGGTGAGATCGAGTTTCTTTCAGGCAAACTGTGATGAGAGCGACATTCTGCAAATGACCTGCTACATGATGATGATGATACTGGTGTGTTGGGTTACGAGCAGGCAAATAGATTGGTAGATTCTGCACTACTTTGTGCTGAATTGATGTATGACAATATAGTTGTTGTGAGAGCCTTTTGTGCGGTTCTTGATAGCCTTTTGTGTTCTTAATAGTTCTTGATAGCCTTTTGTGCGGTTCTTGATAGCCTTTTGTCATGGAATGGGTGGTGACAGCAGGAGAATCTGAAGTTCTTCTGCATTGACCCATAAAAAACAGTTGGGGAACTGTGTGATGGTTTACAGCTCAGCTTCAGTATTTGCGCCTTTTAGCCCAGCAACACTTGATTAGTTACTTACCTTTTACAACCTTCTTGTTAAAAAGAAGTGGGTCGCTTCTCTCCAACCCCACCCTCCTCTCCCACCCCTACCACTAATGGGGCCTCAGAAAAAAAAAAAAAGAAGCACATGAACTGATATATGGCTATTGGAAATTACAAGAAAGGGAGAGGCCTGCTCACCCCTGGCAGTCTGCAAACCACTTGACAATGGTGATGACATGCAACAGTAATTTATCACCTGAGGGTTTGTTGCTTGAAAAAGAAAAACTTAAACAGTTAAAATGCTGAGGCAGGAAAACTAGCAAATGAACAATTCTTTCTAGTGGACTGTCTTTTGTCTTTTGCGTTTTCCCTTAAAAGAGCAGTTAGCACATTGCATTGTAATTTGTAGATAGATTGCTGCATTCTGTGCTTTTCACCCCAACAAGTCTAATTCCAGCAGATTCTTAAGGATCTTTTACAACATTCTTTCAAGGCAATAAGTCTTTTAAATAGGGTTCTGAAACCACCACAGAGACCAGTGGGCTGTGGTGAGTGCAACTTTCTGCTAAGACGAACAAACAAACAAATGTTATTTTCAGTGTTAAGAACTAGGCATGCAAGCCCCAGCTGTAAACTCCGGCGGAAAGTTCTGATTGTTCGTCCACTTCTGGACTGCATTCCTGTTCCAGAACCTGAGTGTTGCGTGTGCATCCATTTTACAGATCTGACTCATTTGTATGCAGACTGCTGGTTCCTTGCCTCTCAGACAGATGCACTCCGACTTTGAAGGAAGCTCCCAATTAGTCGACTCTTACGACATGATTTTGGGTAGGCAGTGGGTCTATTCTTGTTTTCCCTATAATGGGGCCAAGGAACCCACATGGGTAACATAGTTATTCATTTGTACATCATGTCATAGTTAATAATAATTTTTAAAAAATGTTTGCAACATATAGTCTTAATTACAAACGCTGGAATGTGCTCTAATTAGATTCATATAAGCTGTGTCTTGTATTTCCCAGCTGTCAGATGATGATGAAGAAGCAAGTAATGAGAGCATAGACACTATGATGGACACCGAATCACAGATGTCATATGTCCAACAAGTTGGAGCTATCAGGAAAGCTGGGTGAGTATTTAATATATCTGTACTAAGCAGGTGTTGCGTTGATTGTTTTATTCTAATCCACAAAATGTGCCATTGGAATTGAAACTCTCTGCTTGCTACTGAAGATGGGGATGGAGCACTTATGGGAGTGTCCCAAGTGCTGTGATGTCAATTCTTAATTTAGCTGTCTAATGTGGTATCCATAGGTATGCCCGGTATGTAATGATGCATTTCTGGAATCAGTAATCAATCCAAGAGACTATGATTTTAATACAGTATTGTATTCAAGTTAGTTGGCTGGATAAACACACCAAATTCTCTCTTCAAGGCTTACTTCATCCTCTCTATAAAGAGGGACACCGGCTCTCTAGCGGAATTGGCTAAACCGGATTTCGCGGAGACCGGGTGACGTACTCCTTGTGGACCGGGTTCAATCCCGGGGGTAGGCAGGAAAGCCACATTTTCTCCCAGATTTACGGTATTTACAATGGAATCAAGGCCGAAAGGTTGCGATATCCATAATACCGAGCCTAAGGGTTAACAACTCAAGGCTTCTGGATACTCAAACAAACATAAAGAGGGACAGTGTGTTATATTCAGACTAAGAACAGTACACAACAGACTTAGTTTAGCCAACATGTGTTCATATTGTTCAATGTAGGAAACACAAGATGTATCCCTGCAACTTGAACCAGAAAATGCTGATCGTGTGCTCCAACATAGTCAATTGTATGCAGAGACTTGGTCTGACCTGTTCCAATCTTAATGAAGATAAAGTTTTATGGTACACAAGGAGATTTGGACTGCAAGATAGCTATCATAAAGGCTACATCTAGCTTTTATAAAGGCTACTGATATGTTTTCTGAAAAAAGGATCAAAGAAGAAGAAGAAGGAGAAGACAAAGAAGAAGAAAAAGAAGAAAAAGTAATCAACAATCATTTTTAATCAAAGTTACTTTTAGTAACAAATAAGCCCACAATATCAAATCAGACTTAAAATACCCTCCCATTCCAACAAAGATGCAAAGAATATGAGGAGAAAGAAGAGGAAAAAGAGAAATAGGTGGAAGAGGCAGAGGATGAAAAGATGGAGGAGGAGGAACAGAGATGAGAAGGATTAGATCTGTTAGGAAAAGAAAAGTAAGAAAAGTCACAAAGAAGAAGAAAAAATAGAAGGTTGAGGAGTAGATGTAGTTCTTGAGTCAGTTTACTCTAGTAAAATAAGAAACATATTTTGGTAGTTTTTAGAAAAAGGTTGACAACAGTGTTTGTCACTTGGTTATATCCTATCATTGTTGGCACCTTTCTGTCTTTCCAGACAGTAGTTTTTAAAAATTTTTTTATTTACCATAGGGAAGCATGAGAAACACAGCCCATTGTGATGGAGACTGTGACTGGCAATGCCTGCTCACATTAAGAAAAGTATTCCACAATTAGAACATGGGGCTTCAGGACTTTTTCTGCCATAACAATAACATGTATTCTTCTTCTTCTTCGCGTTCACCAGCTGTACACTCTGGCAGAAAGTTCTAGTTGCTCGTCCACTACTGAACTGCAGTCCTGCTCCAGAACCTGAGTGTTGCGTGTGCATCAGTTTTACAGATCTCATTCTCTTGAATACTGACTGTTGGTTCCTTGCCTCTCCAGCAGATGCACTCCGACTTCAAAGGAAGCTCCCCAATTAGTCGACTCTTACGACATGCTTTTGGGGAGGCAGTGGGTCTATTCTTGTTTTCCCCACAATGGGGCCCCGGAACCCACACGGGAGTAACATGCATTTAATGTGCTTCCTCTCAGTTGCTGAGCTCTTAACCTGTCAATTTTTTCTCCTTTATTCCCACCCCCCCCCCCCACCCCGCCCTCTCTCTCCCCCCACCGCCGCCGCCCACCTTTTCCATGCAACACAGTCCATAACATTTGGTTTCCATGAATCCATCTTAATACCTGTATCATTCATATCCTGCCTGCTCGTATCTTAGTATCCTGTCACATGTGTTAGCTTCAAACCTCACACCTCTGTGGCAGTACTTGCAATATAATCAGCCTTATTAAAGAAGATCAAGACAATAATTGTTTAGCACAATAATTGAGACAGCACCACCAAAAACATGAAATCTTATTCCTAACGTTCACTGGCTGTAAACTCCAGATGAAACTTTTGGTTGTTCATCCATTTCTGGATTTGATCTTGTTGCAGAACTTGTGTTTCATGTGCACATCAGTTTTACAGATCTGGCTTCTTTATGTGCAGACTGTTGTTCCTTGCCTCTAAGGCAGATGCACCTGACTTCAAAAGACGCTCCCCTATTTAGTCGCCTTGTATGACATGTAAGACATGCTTAAAAGGGAGGCAGTGGGCTATTCTTTTTTACCCCTGAATGGGGTTCTGAAATCCACATCAGGAAAAACTGGAATGAAAGTTAAAGGCATTTTAAAACAAAATGCCTGGGGGAAAATGTGAAGATTAAATTGAATGAATTCAAGAAAGACAAAGAGATAAGCCAAATATCTGGACAGACACTGGTATCAGCAATTATAAGACAAATAAGATTGTGATATACTGGGCAAATCCTGAGGAGAAGTGAACAGAGAAACACCAAACACTCAAAGAGAACACAAATAGAGTGAGGAAATGAAGAAATTCAAGAGAAACCCTGAAAATTACAGTGCTGAGAGAGGTCAAAGTTACTGGTGCTGGATTCCATCCATAATATAGAAATAATTGTACAGCATAGAATGAAATGAATATTAAACTGCAAGCTGTATGTAAAGCATAAGGACACATCATGATAATGATGGTGATGATAAAGATAACGATGATGATGGGAAACAACATCAGTGAATCAGTTCATTCTCACTTTTAATGGGAAAATACGAGTAAATGTAAGATACATGTTTGTTGATTCTTGGATTCAGTCAGCGAATTACATGAATCCTAGTCAGTGTGTTAGTTAGTCGCCTGTTCATTTCCCAACACACCGGCGTGACCCGGTGAAAAAATCCGGACAATACTCCTCACTCGTGTCCTCCGCAGCGAAGCATGCCACTCTGCACGAAGCATACCTGTTCTGATCTTCCTCAGCATGCTTTCTGAATCAGTTACAATCACGATGTGTGTGTTTGTCGTGTTCTCTAGCCAGCGGAAAGCTGCAGTGACCGCCCCCACCTCCATTCTTAAGCTGGATGTTGTAGTATCATATGCTAGGCTCTCCTGCACTAAACGTCGACCATTAACTTTTGCTAAGAAGCCCCAAGCACTTCTTTTGCCTCTTGACACTGAACCGTCTGTGTAAATGATAAGATCCTCTGAGCGAGCATTATCTTGAATTAATTGCTGGCACCTGCTGGCCAGTCTCTGCATTCCCGGCTCAGCGTTATTATGACACTTACACAAGTCTGACTGCTCAGGTGGCACTTTGACCCACTCCTCTCCTCGCCTAATGTTCTCAAGGATGCAAACCTGTCTGATTGTGTCTTCTGCCTGAGCCATCCATGACCTCCCTCTTATCAGCCGCTGACCCTTAACTGCACCCAGAGCTTCAAGCAGAGGGTGGTCTGTGTCTGCAGCTACCCTGACTTCGCCTGCAGCACCTTGTGCCTACCTGCAACCGTCGGCAAACCAAGGATGTATCGCATACACACCACTGGGGTGTCTCTGGTGCAACCCAGAATGACCCGCATAGCCGCGTTCTGTATGCGCTCTAGTTTTTCCATCTGACTCTTTGAGACGGTAAGCAGTCCCAGGCCATAATCCACCACTGTCAGGATCAGGTGCTGATATAAAACGTCTCTGTTAATTTCTGAGGAACGATGCTGTTTACTAAACCAATCTTCCTTGATGATCAGATCTTTCAGTAAGTTAATATTTCTTTTCTTCCTTGTCCATGGTATTGTGATAAGAATCTTTCTATAGTATTTCAGCTCGAAAGCCCTATTCCCCCCCACCCCCCCCCCCCTTTCCTTATTGATTGGGAGATAGTCCATGACTCACATCTGCATTGCTAAAGGGACAATACATGCCCTCAAAAATTTGACTTTGCATTGCTATGGCCATCCTCTTTGTGACTTCTGTTGAACAGTCCCAGTTGTTCTTTATTATGAAGCCTAGATTTTAAAAGCTTTCAATTTCTTTAATATTTATTATTATTATCTGGGTGACAGACAGTTTTTGTCTGTTGGCCTTGTTTAAAAAAAATTCAGGAACAAGTTTTGATCTTTACCTTTTTTTTTTTGGGGGGGGGGGGGGGGGGGGGGGGGGCACATATGATTAATTCTTCTATTATCTTTGCACTATTCAAAAGAAGAACTGTTGTCTGCAAAACAAAGTTCCAAATCTGGGTTTCTGCCAGTTTAGAAAGTAGTCACTTTCTGCAGCTGAAAAATGTGGCCACAAACAATACATATAGTTCATATACCATTGATGAATCATAAGCAAAACTGAAGTCTAAGATGTAAGCTGTTTATTTTTTTTATTTTTTTGGTAACGTATTTGATGATGTAGAGGAGGGGCTAGCTGAATGGTTAGAATGCTGAGCCCTTATTTGGGAGGCCCTAATCCTCAAAAATACAAATCCTGAGTAGTACAGTTTGTGGCAGCTGCACTAGCCATGCAGCTCTGAATGTAATGGTACACATACCACCCTGTCCTACCAATGTTGAATGTTGAATTAATCGTTTGACATCATAGCACTTGGGATACTCCCATATGCTCTCCATCACTGTCTTCAGCAGCAGACGACGAGTTCCAGTTCTGATGGTACCAGTAACTGTCTGATTGAATATTCATCTCGCTTTTTCCTTGAGTGTTGAGCATCAGCCAGATCCCCTGGTAACTCCCCACAGCGCCATTCTCTTCAGACAATAATGATCTGTTTATGCCTTTGCACCACTCACTCTCTCCCAAAGGGCCCTCACAACATCTAGCTTGTCACATATCAGCTCACCACCAGTGGTACAGAACCAGCCAGTCTATCTGCCTGCTTGTTTCCTAACACGTCAGCATTCCCTGGAGAAAATATCCAAAGGATGCTAAATACTGGGACCTCAGAAGTAATGCTTGCCACTCTGCACACACCTTGTCCTACACCTCTCTGTAATGTGGTATACACACACAGGGAAGACATGAAATAGCTTACAGGGACAGTATAAAAGTTACCTGTATATCCTTTACAGGGCATTGCAGAACTCCAACCCCAGAATAGTTCTGGGTGTTAGTGGTTTCTGCAAAGCATTGTTCCATTCAGTAGCTTGTCACCGCATTTGGAATGGTAAGCTCTCAATGCCATTGTTGAAGCCAGTGCAAGGTGGTCTGCTGCCAAACCACCTCTAGATGGAACAGAACCTGACACACTGAAATTATAAAACGTGTTTGCAATATCTACGCCACAGAAGCCAATAACAAAATATGGATGTCTAAATAAAATTACTATATTGCTCCTTATACACTGATTTGTGTCTGTTGAAGATGGCTGGTGGTGAAAACTGGTTACTCCACAAAAAGAAGAAGATTGAGCTGGCACCTCACAGAGCTTGGAAGAAGTACTGGGTGTGTCTCAAAGGGACAACACTGTTGTTTTTTGATTGTGATGATGAAAGTACTGTCACAGCACACACAGTACCCAGACATATACTTGGTGAGTAATAATATTTTCTTAACCTATTATTATAAGGCATGGTTAATAACAAACTGTATGCTGTTGCAAAAGGTCATAAGAAAATGAGCATAACTCTGCAAAGATTTGTTAATATGATGAGAAATATTGGTTAAATTTGAGAGTCACTGTGGCGTTGGCAGCTGGATGCCCACCTGTGGATCGGAAGGTCGTGGGTTCGCGTCCTGACGGAGCCGAACTGTTTTTCAAAAATGACCTTGACTCCCAGCCTTGAGTGGGTGCTAGGTGCAGTCCTGGGAAGTAAAGGTGGCTGGCGTGATGCTCACCACACCCACCAAGTGCTGATTGGTCTATTAAAAATATAGGTGTAGCTCTATGTTCCCAATACGCCTAAAGGCATGGAAAAGGTACCTTTACTTTGCTTTTGGTTAAATTTGATAAGCTACAGTTGAAATCATAGTAATTCTGTGGTATTAATTAGATGTGTCCTTACCTGCACTGGACTATAGATTAACACTGAGCTGATGAAGCCCTAATGGATTTAACTTCTTTGGAAGTTGAAAGGAGTTATCAGTGATTTGCCCTGTTGATCTGTCATCCATATTGAGACTTTGTAATATCAGACTTTCAGATAGCAGCTTGTAGGGTGGTGGCAAAATGGAAGAAAGAAGATCTGTGCTTTTGAATTGTAAATGCAGGAAATTCACCATCAGATATTTTCTTCTCCAAAGCTGGTAGTTATTGTGGTTGCCTGTAATCTCACTGGGCCTCATAAGGGAATGAAAGAATAACACTTTAGCTTACCATGCAAATGACAAGACCTTACTAGGCAGAGCTGTGAACCTGGCTGCTTTATCTCATAGAAAATTAGCTGCACAATTTTGTCACTCAGAAACAATTCTGCAAGGAAGGTGGTTTGAGTTTGTTGATTATCTGTGTTCTGTAAAGAGATACAAGGCAGAAGAAGTTTATGAGTTAAATTAAGTTGATTTTTTTCTAGGCATTAAACACTAATGTTCCTTTTAAAAATATCTAGAACTGTGCCGGAATTTTAGCTCGCTGTCTTCTGAGTCCGAGGGGGAGATGATTACAATTAATGACAGAACAATTATTGACACCCTTTTGTTCTGTTATGGATAGTTTTTCACACATGAAATGATAAGATCTCAAGATATGGAGAAGCAGAATCACTCACATTAGTCAGCAAGATAGTCAATACCAACAATGATGATATGCGTTTATTGTTTGTTGCAGTAATTGAAGGAGCCATAAGTCAGGCAGTGCCAGAGCATCCAAAGAGAGAGAACATATTTTCCTTGAGTACTGCATGTGGAGATGCTTACCTTTTCCAGGTAAATGTTTTGCTGCATTAGTCAGGCATAGATAATTTACTGCATAGGGATACATTGAATTAAAAAAAATATACTCCCTGAAGTAATTTCATTTTTCTTTCACCTTGTCAAATACCTGTCTGTTTTTAATATTTTCATGGTTGAAACCATTAGTTATATATGTGAATGTCTTTCTTTTACCTTCATTGAGCTTTCTGATCATATTTTGTGCTGTTTCTGCAGTTTTCACCATTAGCTAGGCTGCAGATCAACATCTATTTTTGACACAACCATGTTTAGGTTGCTTGTATTTTACTTTTCTTTCTTTATTTGCTTGACCAAAATAAATGTGTTTCAAGATCTCCTACATTAACAATTTTGTATTTATTAAATGACACTCCCTTGATCCCAGCAAAGTACAGAAATGACCTTTTGTCTAAATGTACCATGTCATGGCCATTGGGGTGTCTATTAAGAAATTAAACTATGGACCTTCATGTAATAGTGTAATAACTGTCTTTCCTCAAAAGAGGCACCCAGTCAGTATAATTGTAGTGATCTGCTTTGAGATAACAGAACACTTATTATTTTTCTTTTACCATGTCTCATACTGTATTACTGTATCATTCATTCATTCATTCATTCATTCATTCATTCATTCATTCATTCATTCATTCATTCATTCATTCATTCATTCATTCATTCATTCATTATCCTGTTGTGCCATTATATATCACATAAGTCTCACAGTTTGTTCCTTCCTTCCAATCTGTCCTTTACAATCCCTATGAAATAATAGCTGGAATCCAGTTCAACAGCTTTGGTCTCTCCCAGCAACATTCACCTTAGGGTTCACTGTATCATCATCATCATCATCATCATCACTGTCCTGCTTGCAGTTATATGCCACATAGGGCTCACAGTGTGCTCCTCTGTTCCATTCTGTCCTGTGTAATCCCTTTGATGTCATGACTGAAGTTTGGAATGATACTCTGGAGTAGCAGTATTGCTGAGATAGTGGCTGAGGTGATTTAGGCGGATATCTTGAAGTCCCAAACCATCCAACACCACTCCATGGATGAGGTGACTGATGCTTAAGGCTCCACTGACCCTTTAGGGCACATCTTGGCCAGACCCCTCACCTCTTTTCAGACTGGATAAAAACACTATTCATGTAAAATACAATGTGTGAGTGTTAACTGAATATGATCAATACAAAATAGATTAAAATTAAACTTTAATGAACCTCAAAAATAAAACACTAGAACTTTATCTAATATAATGAATGAAATTATTTAATGCTAACACAAAGGTTAAAGAGCTCTAGTGGCTGTTGTAAAAGCGGACCACATAAAAAAAGGTAAAACATAAAAGTTGGTTACCTACCAACTCACTAGCAGAGGGATGTTTGGTCTGGTCGTGTGACACTAATCATAGCATTACTTTAGCTCCCAAAACTACATTTTAATCTGCGGGGAATAGAGGAAAAGGCTTGTAGTTAATTTAGGGTAGGAGCTCCATTACACACATATCTGACTTAAAACATCTGTTTCCTGATTAATAGAGGAAAAGGCTTGTAGTTAATTTAGGTTATAAGTTTCATTGTGCACCCATCTGACTTAAACTATCTTTTCCTGTGTAATAGAAAACAATTCTTTAATTTTTGTTTGGGTAGGAGATTTATTACATACAAATCTGACATAAAACAATTTCCTTTGTAACAGAAGTCATGGCTTTAAGTTAAATCAAGGTATGAGCTTTATTACACACACATATCTGACTTTAAACATCTATGTCCTTGTATCGGTAAGTCAGCAGATAGACTACCATTCATTACAATATAGCATAGAAACGTACTGAAGTTTCCATACTCCTGCTGCTCCTGCTCCTACTACTGCTGCTGCTGCTGCTCCTGCTACCACTACTGCTGCTGCTCCTACTAATACTTCTACTACTACTACTGCTGCTGCTGCTGCTCCTGCTACTTCTACTGCTGCTGCTGCTACTACTACTGCTGCTGCTCCTGCTCCTGCTCCTACTACTACTACTACTACTACTACTACTACTACTACTACTACTACTACTACTACTACTACTACTACTACTACTACTACTACTACTACTACTACTGCTGCTCCTGCTACTGCTGCTGCTCCTACTACTGCTGCTGCTGCTGCTTCTACTGCTGCTGCACCTGCTACTACTGCTGCTGCTACTGCTCCTACTAATACTTCTACTACTGCTGCTGCAGCTGCTGCTGCTGCTCCTACTACTGCTGCTGCTGCCGCTACTACTACTACTTCAAAAGTGATTTACGATATTTTTTGTCTTTATCCTTATAAGTGAAAATTCATCAATAAAAAGAAGATTAACTGGATGTTGATCTATTAATGACACGTGGGTACTCGGTTCAGAAATAATAAATTGCTGTTTTTAAAACTTGTTACTTTGCCACTAATTATCAAGCACAATTTCCTAGAGTTGGTAATACTATCCTCAGGGCAGAGGTGGGAGAAATCAAGGGGGCGGTAGTAGCCTTGGGTGCACTTGGAATCACAGAATTAAAAAATAAAAAAAACAGGACTGTGTTGAATTAGTAACAGTGCAACAGGTTTATCCAACTCATTAAAATCGTTTGTATTTTTTGGATATATTTTAATTTTAAAGTTTTTTTGATATCTAAATTTTGGTTTGTTGTGGGAATGTTTACACAGATTTTCTCTCTTTAGAAAAAAAAATATATTTTCACTTTCCAGCTTCAGTGTGTCGTATTAACATCATCTGTCTTTCCTGCTCTGAAAGACATAGAATAAATTTTGATTCATAAACTATTACTCACCGATAGTTTTTGTTTGCTTACTTTAAGAAGGTAGATTTCTAGGAGGGCCTGCATAATATTTATGCTTTTCTCTTTTAGTTCTAGAGAGTTAGTTTAACTGATGTTATACAAGTCATTGCTACTTGAAACTAATAAATCCTAATGATTTTGACTCATAAAACTTTTGGACAAATGTGGTTAAATAACCTGATGGAATAGAGAGAACTGATCTTCTTCTTCTTCTTAACATTTGCTATCTGTAAATTCTGGCAGAAAGTTCTGTTTGTTCATCTACTTCAGGACATTGGTCATGTTCCAGAACTTCAGTTTTGCATGCATATCCATTTTACCAGCCTGACTTATTCATATCTAGACTGTTGGTTTCCTGCCTCTCAGGCAGATGCAATCTGACCTTGAAGAAAACATGCCTAGTTAGTTTAATTTTACTACATGTATGTTGGGTGGGTGGAGGAGGGTGGGGGGGGGGGGGGGGGGCAGTAAGTCTATTCTTTTGTTTTTTTCCTCTCCAAAATACGGCCACAGGACCCACACGGGAAAGTGAACTCATGAAAAAACTGGATTGAGCAGGGTCCCACACAGGAAGTGAGCTCATGAAAGAACTAGATTGAGCAGGGTCCCACACAGGAAGTGAGCTCATGAAAGAACTAGATGGAGCAGGGTCCCACACGGGGAAGTGAGCTCACGAAAGAACTAGATGGAGCAGGGTCCCACACAGGGAAGTGAGCTCATGAAAGAACTAGATAGAGCAGGGTCCCACACGAGGAAGTGAGCTCATGAAAGAACTAGATGGAGCAGGGTCCCACACGGGGAAGTGAACTCATGAAAGAACTAGATGGAGCAGGGACCCACACAGGAAGTGAGCTCATGAAAGAACTAGATTGAGCAGGGTCCCACACAGGAAGTGAGCTCATGAAAGAACTAGATGGAGCAGGGTCCCACACGGGGAAGTGAGCTCACGAAAGAACTAGATGGAGCAGGGTCCCACACAGGGAAGTGAGCTCACGAAAGAACTAGATAGAGCAGGGTCCCACACGAGGAAGTGAGCTCATGAAAGAACTAGATAGAGCAGGGTCCCACACAGGGAAGTGAGCTCATGAAAGAACTAGATAGAGCAGGGTCCCACACGAGGAAGTGAGCTCATGAAAGAACTAGATGGAGCAGGGTCCCACACGGGGAAGTGAACTCATGAAAGAACTAGATGGAGCAGGGACCCACACAGGAAGTGAGCTCATGAAAGAACTAGATTGAGCAGGGTCCCACACAGGAAGTGAGCTCATGAAAGAACTGGAAGGAGCAGGGACCCACATGAGGAAGTGAACTCATCAAAGAAAATGGACGGAGCAGGGACCCACACAGGGAAGTGAACTCATGAAAGAACTAGATAGAGCAGAGACCCACACAGGGAAGTGAACTCATGAAAGATCTG
Source organism: Candidula unifasciata (assembly GCA_905116865.2). Lineage (NCBI taxonomy): Eukaryota > Metazoa > Mollusca > Gastropoda > Stylommatophora > Geomitridae > Candidula > Candidula unifasciata. The sequence goes on from CAJHNH020000497.1 coordinate 161,815, forward strand.
GATAGAGCAGAGACCCACACAGGGAAGTGAACTCATGAAAGATCTGGATAGAGCAGAGACCCACACAGGGAAGTGAACTCATGAAAGAACTAGATAGAGCAGGGTCCCACACGAGGAAGTGAACTCATGAAAGATCTGGATAGAGCAGAGACCCACACAGGGAAGTGAACTCATGAAAGATCTGGATAGAGCAGGGTCCCACACAGGGAAGTGAACTCATGAAAGATCTGGATAGAGCAGAGACCCACACAGGGAAGTGAACTCATGAAAGATCTGGATAGAGCAGAGACCCACACAGGGAAGTGAACTCATGAAAGATCTGGATAGAGCAGAGACCCACACAGGGAAGTGAACTCATGAAAGAACTAGATAGAGCAGGGTCCCACACGAGGAAGTGAACTCATGAAAGATCTGGATAGAGCAGAGACCCACACAGGGAAGTGAACTCATGAAAGATCTGGATAGAGCAGGGTCCCACACAGGGAAGTGAACTCATGAAAGAACTAGATGAAGCAGGGACCCATACGGGGAAGTGAACTCATGAAAGAACTAGACGGAGCACAAGGATTCAAGAAAAAAATTAGAACTATATAACTACTTGACTGATGCTGAGTTCCTTTCGGCCCAACGCATCTGATTTTAGCAAAAATGTTTAGAATTACTGACCTTTTATGATATGCTTATTAAGAAGCAGTGGATCTGGTTTTTTCCCCATCAAAATAAGGCCCCAGAACCCACATGGGTGAACTAATGATCTAAGCTATATTCTGATTCTTCAGATCAAGGCTCTTAAACTTAAGCTTACTCAAAGGGCCAAAATGTTGAAAGTGGGGATCATCATGGGGCCAGAGGCTGCAGCCCCAGTGTAGAAAGATCATAGCTGCAATAAAGTTTGCAATGATCTGTGGACCAGTTGCTAGGAATTCTGTGGGATGAATTCGGTCCATGGACCGCCAGTTTGAATAGCCTTGGTTCAGAAGATCTAAATGTAGTCTTTTTTCCCTAGACTTGCACACCACATAAAAAACTTCTATGCTTGAGTACTTTTATGGTGGAGGTAGGGAACAAATGTTTCTAATTATTACTGTTTTGTCAAGACTATTGTATGTTACAGTTGAGCAACCCCACACACCACAAACGCTCCATCAAAACAATTGTCAGTTTTTATTTTATGTTAATGTTGAATTGAAAAAATTTTTTTTTTTAAATTTGGATTTCTAGGCTTCTTCCCAAAATGACCTTGAGAACTGGATACGAGCAATTCATTCAGCATGTGCATCATCTTATGCACGCCAGCATGGCAAGGACAACACTTTAAAACTTCTGTGTTCTGAGCTGCAGAAATTGGAAGCAAGCATAGACATGGTAAGATCATTCTTGTGTGGCTAAAGATGTTTATTGTAGTTTGGTAATAGAGGACAGAACTTCATCGAAATACATTGTTATAATTTTCAAATTTGGTACTGGTGCTTAGATAAACATGCCAAAGACTTATAATCTACATCAAACTCAAAAGTGAAATCTGTAACTGTTGTGTTTGTCAGAAACATGCAGAACTGCAAAACAGTTATTAAAAAATTACATATGTTCTTTATGTTCAATTTTGTCTGTTTAAAAATGAAAGGTTAAATGTGTATGGTACTCACTCACTCAGGAAGCTCACATAGAGAAGTGGACAAAGTCCAGTAAATCAGAGAGTGGAGTAAAGTTACAAGTTTTGGACAGGATGTACATTAACAAAAATTGTCATCTTCACAACAAGATACACCCGACACAATAATATAACGGTCCCTAAAATCATATTTTTCCTGAAAGCTGAGGTACTTTGGCCTTTTTAAATGTCATGGTGGCCTTGAGAAAATAAATACCAGCCTCCTTAAAAGTGGATTTAAAAAAACAACTTAAGATGCATTGGCTGGAGAATTATCTAGATAAAGAGATACTTTTAGGCATGACACAATTGGAGCTAGTTCCATAAAGAACCTGCTAATGAATGTATTTGGGCACTCATAACAGCAGCGTCACCTTGATGTATCTCTCAATCGTAGGCACGTAAGCATATCAACTTATTTTGTATATATGCTAGCGTGTGAGAAGTATATCGTTTTAAAAATGTAATATTTGAAATTATAAATTTATTTATCAATTTGGCATTTTTTTTTTTCAAGGATGGCAAGATGCGTAAAATGGCAGAGCTACAGATGTCGGTGGTTACTGATCCCAAAAGTAAACAAGCTATCCAGAAACAGATTGCTCAGTGGGAAGAAAACCTAGAAAAGTTGTATATTGACCAGTATCGGTTTCGGTGTTACTCTGCATCATTGCAAGGATCAGAATTACCAAATCCAAAGGTTGGTTGCACATTGGAACATCTGGTCTTCTTATACCCCTTGCTGTGGGTATTAGTAATCATGTCTACCCACAAGCTTTTCTCTTGTATACTACTGATAATACAATTTATGATACAGATGTTTTTCCATGCTATGATGCAAGGTCGGTGCCTGTGGCTTAGGTGTTGCGAATGCGCTTCGTAATGACAGGGTGCCGGGTTTGATCCCAGTTGCCGGCAGTTTGACAGCTGACTGCCTTGCACTGGTTTTAACAATGGTATAGAGAGCTGATCATTCAGAAAGCATTGACAAAATACAAAAAGTTCATTTGCCTGGAATAGCCACAACAGGCACACACAAATTAGATCAAATGCTAGGGTTGGTTCTGCAACACCCCATAAAGATCACACAACTAACCTTTAAGGATGCAGAACCATCAATGATTCTCTCTCTCTCTCTCTCTTTCTCTCTCTCTCTCCCTTGCTCTTGCGCTCTCTCTCTCTCTCTCTCTCTCCCTTGCTCTTGCGCTCTCTCTCTCTCTCTCTCTCTCTCTCTTGCTCTTGTGCTCTCTCTCTCTCTCTCTCTTGCTCTTGTGCTCTCTCTCTCTCTGCATGCCTTTCTTTCCCTCCACAATTCTGTGTTTGCAATGTACTGCAAGTTTTTCCATTGTCATGATGTCCTGGAAGAGAGATGATTATTTCTTTTTCCACTGCCAATCAGTCCGCTTAATGAGTTAATTCCTTTCAGTTTCTTTATGTGTATATAAATCTTTCCATTATCTAACACATTTGACAGTTAGACAGACAGACAGACAGACAGACACACACACACAGGGACAGAATCACACATACATACAGACAGACACAAACACAGACAGACATACACATACAGACATACACACGCAGTGACAGACACACACACAGACATACAGACACACACATATGGTCACACACACAGACACACACACACACCAGCACATGCACACACATGCACACATGTACACACACAAACACACAGGCACACACCTACACACACATGCAGACCCACACACATTCATACACACACACACACATACATGTACAACATGCACACAAGCACTTGCACGTAGATACACTCACACATGCAGGCACACACACACACATGCACACATGTACACGCACACACAGACACACTTGAACATAAACACACTTATGCATGCAGAAATACACATGCTCACACACACACACGCGCACACACACACACAGAAACACACACACACACTGATACACACACATATACACATACAGACACACAGACTGTACACTTGGAGGATCTCACACTGAGAGGATTTTGGTTGAAATAATCTTACACAGGGCAGTCTTACACTGGCTGGGGATTTAAACCAGATTACTAACTTCATAAGCAAATGCACTCGCCAGTACGCTGTTATGGCTTTTAACTCTTTCAGTCCCAACAGATATTGCATGAAGTCTTCATTTTCTACATTTTGGCATAAATAAACAATTGCTGCACTATTATGTTTTAGGGAGGTAAACCATGATAGCGAGATAATAGAAATAAAAGATAAATTAAGTAAGTAAAGGACCTTTTCGCACATCTTTAGGTGCATTGGGTATATAGTGCTAGCCCTATATTTTATAGACCAATCAGCACTCTTTTGGTGATGCTGTTAACCTTGGGGTCAAGGTTATTAAAAAAAATAATCTGGCTCCATCAGGATCTGAACCCATGACCTTCAGATCTGCAAGTCAGCATTTCCACAACAGTGATAATCAGTGGGAATTCAAGAAGCACCATATGAAGATTGCAGTTATAACTAAAAGCTTTCAAATCATCATTGACCATGATTAAAACCCCCCCCCCCCCCCCCCCCCCCCTCTTTTTTAAACAAGCAAGCAAATTATGGTTAATTGTATTTTACAGGTCCTGCTAGCAAACGCTTCTAAGATATCAAAGACAACTCTGGCTCGTCTTGGTATATTTACTGTGACTTCATTCCATGCATTAGTCAGTGCCAGAAAGCCCTTAGTTCTACCGAATATATATGGTCGGACAAGTCACAAAGGTGGGATGTTATCACCAAGGTCAGAGATTACGCAGAAACCTAGATCTCAGACTCCTACAGCTTTAGTCAGTTCAAGCATCAGCTCTGAGTAAGTCTATTAAATTTGTATTAAATCAAATGTATTTGAATATTTTCTTTAAATATAATTTATGCAGTACTGTTTATCAAACTCTTCTTCTGATATCTGTTTAAATATTTTTTGTAACAAATATATAATTTATACAGTACTGTTTATATGTAAACACTTTCTATGTACAATTCATAATTTTACGGTTAAATAATCACTTTGGTCAGTAGTAGTAATTTAAAAAAAATATCCTGTACAACTCCCAGGGTTATAATTGGGATATATAGTGGTAATTGAGTTCTCAGAGTATATATTTATTTTAAATTTGTATTTATATTTATTATTTTATTCAGTGTTTTAGAGGTGCGAAAAACTCTCTTCTTAGTTCTTAGTTAATTAACCGTGTTGCACAACTCTTTCTCACTTAAATCCAGTTCATAGCACAGTTCATTTTTATCCAGTTATCCTGCTTATCATTATTACTACTTTTGGGATGTTTGAGTGTTTTTAATCAATTGTGAGGAATAAACAACAATGAATTAATATTTTTTTTCTTAATTAAGACATGAGGTATGCAAAATTCTTCTTCTTCTTCTTTTTTGCATTCACCAGCTGTAAACTCTAGCGGAAAGTTCTGGTTGTTTGTCTACTTCTGGACTGCAGTTCTGTTAAGAATCTGAGGCACAATTAAATCAGCAAATGTAATTAACAAGCATAAAATACCCAATTATGAAATAAATATTGTCATTACTAGAAACTAAATTATTGATCAAGGGGGAATACATAGAATTGGGGAGAAAATAAACCAACAGTAAACATCTACAAGACCCTATCAACGGAAAACCATATACAACAATTTACCATCTAAAAACAAAACACTGTACGCTCAACTTCCACATGCATTTAACAAAGAGTGTATGTCAGAGGAGACAACAAAAACCTGACCAACCTGAGCCCACTATGCTTAACAAGTTTGAGGTTTTGAATCCATAAGTGCTTCTTTCTTTCTTCTTCTAACTCAAGTCTGACTCCAAAGAAGCTCAGAACAGTGCACATGCTTTGTAGCACCGGCGAGGACCCTGAAATACTTTGGGTAGATTTTTAACTCCAAATTTTGCCCGGGCAGCGCTGTTATGATACTCTTTTCGATTTCCAACTGCCAAGGGATTTTTTATGTGCGCAACAATGCACACGGGTGTCCGATCTCACTACTTAGAGACCAGGGGGAATTACTAGAAGTCCAGGTCAAAAAAAATCACAGCCCTTTCTGGGGATTGAACCCGGAACCTCTAGCATGCCTCGAGACCACATAGCCCCCCTATACTTAACAAGTACAAGTAGAAACCTGGCATTAGGTGCAGAGCTGGCTGTGGGTAGCCACAAGGGACCTGCAACTGACACGCAAATTCATAGAGACTGCCTACCTGATGATCTGAACTGAGAAAGCAAAACCGTATGCAAAGAAGAAGAAGAAGCAATAAATATTTTTTTTAACCAAATATTTTTATATATCCCATTTTCACCGGGAAAGCTAACCCGGTCAACAAATGCCTGCAGAAGTCGGATGTGTTGGTTAAAAGGTGCAGATATAGTAGCCATGCTGTAAACGGACACAACGCAATTACATCTTCGGATGAACGCAGAAGAAGAAGAAGATATATCCCATTTATAACCCAGATGGGTTGAACAGAATATCAATTAAATTACTACTACCACTGTTCTTTGCAGTGAGAAACTAGATGCAAGTATAAATAGGGTGAGCCTAATCTAGCACAATTTATTTGCTTTATTCTAATAACAAGCCAAACATATCAGGGTTCAAAGACAGCTGCAAGTGATTTGTAGCATAATGCTTTGCATTGATTATGACAAGGGAATGAGTGTTGCACTGTTGAGAAAATCTTTCCTGAACATAAAATTGCCTTGGTTGGTTGTAAAGACCTGGAAAGGATAGGAAACTAATTATAGTCTGTTTTATATATTGCATATACTCCAGTAGTTCCCAATTCACAGAACATGTTGAGAAAGGTAGAGTCATGTATGCTCAGTGCAGAGCAGAGTGGCAAGCATCGTCTGGAGGCCCAGTTAGTATCCTTTGGATATTTTTTCCAGTTATGCCAGTGTTTTGGGAAAGGAACATGCTCATAGATTGGCTGATTCTGCACCAATAAATCATCATGGTTTGAGGGAGATTGTGCTGCCTGGAGTTACCAGGGGATCTGGCTGACACTCAACACTTAGGGAAGGGGCAAGACAGACATTTAATCAGACTGTGACTGGTGCCATCAAAACTGGAACTCTGTGCTTGCTGCTGAAGATGAGGAGCACTTATAGGAATGTCCCAAGTGCTGTGATGTTGATTCTCAGTTCAACATTTGCAGCTGGCTAAGGCCTGCAAACACTTATTATTTTCAAACAGCTGGCATGAACCCCATATTTTAAAATGTTATACTGAAGAACCTATTATCATTTATAAATATTAGAATTGCAAAAAGGGTTGCATTCCAAAGCTGAGAGGTTTTCTGTAAATGATATCACAAACCTATTAAATTTTTTTCTATAGGCCCCCGTGGGTCGTTAGACTTCCAAATCGTAAAGACTTGCATTTATATTCTATTGGTTTCTAAGCTTTGGAAAGGAAAGGACTGCTCTGCAACATAGTTACTGCAAAGACAGTGTTTTGATACTGGGAAGCAAGTTTCTTCTGAGAGATACAAACTCTTTTCAGGGCTCTTCTTCATTTTATGAAAACTGCTGTCACATGGTTTTGATGTTGTGTCAGTCCTAAGCATTCTGTCAGCATCATTTATGGAATCCTTCTTCTTCTTCTTTTTCCTTTGTGATCACCAATTGTAAACTCTGTGATTTCTCTATGAGGCCTTGTTTCCTCATTCTTTTTGTTTCCAAATTTAGGGCCTAGCTGATCATTCTCTGCTCACTTCTCAGGATGGTTGAAATATCCCAGGCAATAAATCGTGCAGTCTCTTGTTTGTATCTTCTTTTTATCTATTGATACCAGCAATTGTGCAGATAGATTTTTTACTTTTTTCTCCTTTTCTTGAGTTCTTCCCATTTAATATTCATCAGTTTCCTCAGGCATTTGATCTCAAATGTGTTTTAACTCTTCTCCATATCTTTACTCGATACATTTGACTGATTAGTTGAAAGTCAGTCTTCCATAGAAAGCATTCACAAACCAACCGATAAATCATTGAAAATACTTTCTAATAAATGTTAGATATACTTGTTCTTGAAATTATATTACTACTTATCGTTGGCACTACACCTGATTTACCTAAGTGCTTGATAGAGCCTGATTAGCAGTGCAACTATCAGGAATGGGCCATCTATGGACAGGAGAGACGTCATCAATGTCATACGAGAGACTAAACGCTGTGAGGCTTTCAGTTTCATGTACAAAAATTTTTACACTGAATAGACTGCATTCCATGGGTGTACCAACTGTCGTGGGTGTACCAATTGTCGTGGGTGTACCAACTGTCGTGGGTGTACCAACTGTCGTGGGTGTACCAACTGGAGAAATGAGACAGAAAAACCACGCGGAGGCCACTCATCATTATATCAACCAGAACAAAATAAGAGTTGTTAGCCTAAAGACACTTAGAGACATACTTAGGAGGAGATCGGAGCAATTATGGTCATGTCTGATGTGCGATAAAGATCTTTCAATGCACAGTGTACCTAAGGGCTTTATCCTTGTTTAAAGAAAGGATTGGTCTTCACGATTACATAGTGGCAAGCAGAAAGTCCGTGCAACAAGGGACAGCACGAGATACTTGTGCCTAGTCGAGGAAGCGAGGGAAAGCCCGAGCGAGCCTCGTGGGCAGTCGATCATCAGAAGTCACAGAAGACGGTTGTAGTATTTGAAGATGTCGTCTTTATGTTGCGCAAATGTTTAATGTTTGAATATGTCGCGAGTGCTAAAGTGTAAATAATGTTTGAATATGTGAGATAAATGGACCAGAATAAACTGACAGAATGTACCAAGTAGCTGAGCGGCGTTTGTGTTGTCAACCCTAGACGTTAAAGTCGGTGTAAACCAAGGTTCATGTCAAGTCTACGTCAAGGTTCAGTTCAAGTAGACCAGAAGTATTATAAGTGAAGCCACGATTCATTCCAAATGAAGCAATAATTTATTACAGATCTCTTACAAATTGTGTAGTTGCATGAAATGTAATACTTCATTTTGACATACCTGGAGTAAAAGTAAAAGTAAAGGATCCTTTCCCATGCCTTCATCCTTATTGAGCATATAGGGCTAGAGCTATATTTTATAGACCTATCGGCACTTAGTGGGTTGTGTGGTCAGTGCTGGTCACCTTTACTTTCCAGGACTTTCCTGGTATCCATTTTAGTCTGGGTCGACCTAGATGCCAAAGAGATTTTTGAAGAAAAAAATCTGGATCGATGTGGATTTGAACCTACAACCCTCAGGTCAAGATGAATGTTTAGTGGCTACACCACAATGGTTCACTATCTAGAGTAGGAATTCAAATTTTTGCTTTTGGCCTGTTGTAAAGTGACAGATAACAGCCCTCAAAATGCACTTAAGATCATAATTGCCAAAATTGCTTGACTGTGGCATAGTGACAACAATATGTATAGCTAAATATATATTGTTTTCACATTCATTTACATTGAAACGTTCTCACCCTTTACAGTGGCCTGCAGAGAGGTCTTCACAGTCACTCAGATTCTGTTGATAATCTTCTTGAAAAAACAGGAGCAAATATGAATCATGGACAAGAAAGTCTGTCTAAAGTCACCTTACCAAATAACCAGGTAATTTAAATATATTTTTATTCTGTACAAAGTAAACTCATTTCTATGCAAACAGTTTTGTTGGGTGTTCTGTAAAGCTTGGTTTGATATTGCATGTGTTCAGTTCTGTGAATAAAATATTTGAATATTTGTCACTAATTAAGTCATCAAAACCCATCTGTCATAGCACACGTCTGATTTTGAAACCCCTACCCTGGCTGTTGCCTGGGAGACCTAATATAACCCAGCCTATATGTCGAACGGGGTTTCTTGGACCTGTCCCGGGTGATCCTCATCCAAATGGTGGCATTGTGTGATACCAAGTGTTTGTCGCTGGGTGTGATGTCCTGGTGGGGTAAAATGTGTGTTGAACAGGGTTTCTGGGACCTGTCACCGGGTGATCCTCATCCAAAAGGTGACACTTTGTGTCATCGGGTGTTTGTTGCTCGGTATGATGTCCTGGTGGGGTAAAACCTCAGTCAGTCACCAGGACCCGCAAGAGCAACGAACACTGTAACCAAATATGAAAGGAAGTAAAGGAGCCTTTTTAATGCCAATGGCGCATCCAATTTATGATTTTAAAAAACATGTAAAAATCCCTCTCCATTCCAAACGCACATCCAATTTATGATTTAAAAAAAAAAAAGTTGAGATCACTTTACGTGCCAGTGGCAGATCCAATTTATTATTATTTTAAAAAAAAAAGTAAAGAACCCTTTACATGTCAGTAGCACATCCAGTTTATGATTATTAAAAAAAGAGTAAAGATCCCTTTACATGCCAGTACCACATCCAGTTTATGATTATTTAAAAAAGTAAAGATCCCTTTACATGCCAGTAGCACATCCAGTTTATGAATATTTAAGAAAGTAAAGATCCCTTTACATGCCAGTAGCACATCTAATTTATGATTATGATTATGGGCATATGAGGCTGGACTCATATTTTTATAGACCAGTCAGCATTTTGTGAATGATATGCACAACAGCACGTTGGCTGCCTTTACTTGCAAGGACTTTACCTAGTACCAGGCCTGGGTTGCCCTGGACGCCAAGGTATTGTTTGAAACAAATTCTCAGCATATTATTATAGACAAATATTTAGATGTGGTCAACATTTCACCAACTGCCTTCACTTCCCAGGACTTACCTGGTGCCCAGTTTTTGGCTGGGCTGACTAAGAAGACAGTATAGTTGGGAAAAAAAAAGAAGAAGCAACATCCAAGTCAATGTGGAATTGAACTCAAGACCTTTGGGTCACCTGACAAACATCTGCCCACCATACTACCATGGGTTCCCCATATGCATGTCATAAAGGGCAGCTAAGAAGAGTTGGAGTGTGGTTGGCTACATCATGTTGTAGAAATCAGCTGCAATATCTAACCAATTATGATCAAGTATCAAAATGGTTTGACAAGAGTTTATTGAGGGCCTATACTCTGTTAGGAGGTAGAAAGCAGGAGATATTTGTTAACATTTAGACTTACCATTCTATTGCATGTTTTTGATTTTAAAAAGTATTTAATTTTGTTTGCCAGTTTTTAAATATACAGTATATCAGTTATTGCATTAAATTAGATTAATTCACAAAAGCCGCAGAAATAAGAGAATTGTCTTTAAAAAAAAAATAATATACATTATATCAGTTATTACCTTGAAAAGAAATTAATTCAAGAAAGGTGCAAAATAAGTTGACTTTTCTAGACAACAGCTAGTTACACAATTTTTTGTTTTTTTAAGCAGAAGAAGATGGCAGTATGTTGACATAATTTGGAGAAACACTCTGTGAAAAACTAAAGATGCACAGAAATGGAAAATGAATGAACTGGGGACAATGAGGACATTCAAGAGTTGAGTTGCATTGAGTTGAGTCAAGAATTGATGTCACAGCACTCAGGGCATTCCCATACATGCTCGATCCACATCTTCAGAACTGATGGTACCGGTCACAATCTGGTTGTATGTCTGTCTTGCCTTTCCTCTGAGTGTTGTGAGCCGACCAGACCCTCTGGTTACACCCAAGTGCCTCATTCTCTCCAGGCTTGTTTCTCTACTGATTCTGTTGCTTGTTACCAAATGGCCTTGACCACATTTGCCTTGACATGTATCAATTTGCCACCTAGTGGTGCAGATCCAGCCAATCTATCTGCCTTTTCATTACCCACTACGCCGGCATGACCTGGAGAAAAGATCCAAAGTATGCTCACTAACAGTGACCTTTCCACATCCAAGAAACCCCCTAAGACAAATGCTGAGAGAGTCCAGACATGCTGGTCATGGATTCTATCCATGAAATCAATTGCACAGAATAGAATTAAATGGAGGGTTAAACCTGAGGCTCATGATGATGATGATATCAGTTTTCATAGCCAGTTGGAACAAATTAAATGTTTATTGTGTGTAATATTTTTTTCTTGCTATTAGAAAATTGCATTATAATTTCTCATTTATGATATCACCTTCTCTTTACATATGTGACACACATACTGTTTTATATCTAAAACACGTTTATGTTACTTAAATATGTCTTTATTTGCTATTTGTATTTCCATGCTTTGAATTGTAACTCCAAAAAAGAAATCGAACCTTTTTTGTTATCACAAGTAAATTTAATTTCCTGTAGCCTTATATTTATTTAACCTTTTATACTGTGGTGTTTTTTTTTCTCCATATAATTGCTGTGTTCCAAGACATGATATATGGGATCTGGGCATTTGGTTGTGATCTACATAAATAAATTAACTTTCAAAAAAATATTTAACCAGAAAGAAATATATTTCTTTCTTCGTATAAAAACTTTCTTTTCCAAACATTTCTCCCCGTGGTGAAGGTTCCTCTAGCAATTTCTGTGTCTCCTCTGCATATATTTCAGTGTTACAACTTTCAGACCATGTTGATTGGCGTGGACAGGGGAACAAGTGTGCAAGATCTTCTGGAAATGACATGCAGTAAAAGACATCTCAACCCTAGAGATCACTATGTCCGAATAAAACCGTTAGGGTCAACAGATAATACCTTTGTGATTCCAGACAAACATGAGAATATTAAAAAACTGGTAAGTTGTGTGAAGGCACCCTTTTAGATGTTAAAATGTATTTTATGGAGCATTAGTTCATTTAAACTTTATCTACAGCATTGCCTGCTTCTGCCTTTTGCCTTGGAAATTAATTCCCAACAAATTTCCTTCAAATAAAACAATTTGACCACAGGTCACTAATCAGTGTTACATTTTTCATTATATTTATCCACATCTTACATTTTTTTTCTGCACAAAATGTATTAAAGGGATAAACAGTAAACATCAGCAGACTGAAGCATTAAATGGACCACATTCCCCAGGACTATAAAATGTGTAGGGTGACTTATACCATGACTGTGTGATCTAATGGGAGTGGTAACACTAAATATACTGGCAAATTATGACATTAACTCTTTGAGTCCCAAGGAACACATCATACGTTCATAGGTTTCGGCCTAGAGGCCCAATGAACACAAGATGCGCCGATTTTACATCTATTCTGACTGCCCCTTGGGCCTCTGATGCTAAACCCCCTGGGACTCAAAGAGTTAATATGGCTTTCAAAAAGTCATTTTGTTCACAAGAAAAACACTGGGATTAAAGGAAATGGAAGAGCTAACAGACTGACCATGTCTTCAGTGGTTAGGGAGGAAGAAGTATGGACAAGGCAGGCATAATGAATGGTCATATATGGTTTACTGAGGCAATGGAATCAGAGACAGTTAACTGCCTGTTAGAAATGGCTATTAAACGAGCGTACAGAAACCGGTTGTGGGGCAAAGAGAGAAAATCTGGGTAAAGATTCAAGATCACAGCATTCAGTACTAGCCCATATCAGCTCAGTCACCCTCCTCAAAAGCCAGCAAAGAATCTTCATACTAATGGTACCCATTGTCATCTGGTGTACTACTAGTCTTGCCTCAACTCCACCCCCACCCCAAGGTGTGCCAGTCAGTTCCTGCTGGGGGTATGGTGAGCATGGAGACACTGATATGGATGTTGCCTCAGAATATGGAGCAGAAATGAGTTGGACCCATGTGCTATGATGTTCATATGGACAAGTAAAATGTTACTGTTCTGATATGGGTTCTGGTATTCACCAGCAGGTACTTTATTTTTAATTCACCTCAAACATAGGAAATGTCAGAGTTCCTGGGAAAGTCAAATATTCCAGGAGTGTTATGGGTTAGGCTTAGAGTTAGGGTTAGGGGTAGGGTTAGTCAGTGTCTCTGAAGCAGTAAGGGCTGACAAAGATCCTAACCCATAGCACCCCTAGAATATTTGATTTCCCCAGAAATTCTATTATTTTCTGTGTTTGGGGTGAATTAAAAATAAAGAGCCCACCAGCACTGCAGCATTTTTCCTGTCATCTAAATATAGGGTTAATCTGTGGTCGAGTAGCAGCACTCTTTTTTTGTCCTTTATGTCTAGGGTTTCTTCTACTGTTTCACCATGTGGGATTCAGGATCCCATTTTGAGGGGGTGGGGTGGTGGTGGTGGGGAATAGACTCGATTCCCTCTTAATAAACATGTCGTTAAAAAAAAAGGTGGCTGATTAGGAGTGTTTTTTTTAAAATGGGATGCATCTGCTCAAGAGGTGAGGAACCAACAGTCTGCATACAAATAAGTCAGATCTGTGAAATGGTTATGTCCACAAAGCTCAAGTTGTGGAACAAAGCCCAGAAGTGGATGAGCAACCAGAACATCCCACCAAAGTTTACATCCAGTGAACGTGAAGGAGAAGAACAAGAAGACTTCTGATTTCTTGTTGTTTCACTGGGCATTAACTACAAAAGCTTCTGGGACTGTAAATGTTCAGAATGATTGTCCATGTGGATTAGTGTAAAGCTTTCTGATTGTTTCTTTCTTGTAGCGGTATGATGCTATTGAAGTTTGCCAGAAGTGTATCTTTCAAATGGAACTGACAAAGCCAACCAAAGATGGCATGTTTGGGTTTGCAGTGGAAGCTGAGCTGGCAGAGGATTATGATCGGGACGATGAGCTTCGAGTATTTGTGTGTGATGTGACCAAAGATGGTGTAGCTGACAAGAGAGGTAGATTTTAACTGCTTGTTTCAATTTGAATCCTAATCTGTATCTGTACTGCTATGGATTTCTCTTTCAGCATCATCATGTGCCCTTTGATAAGAGTTAGTTAGTTAGTCAACAGATTATCCTCATTGCACGTCGAACCACTCAGTCCATAAGTGCTAGGATCCCCTCCTCAGTAAATGCCGTAGCTTGTAGTGGCTAAAGACACCAGTTCTGTGTTGGTTTATGATTATTCTTTGACTACCCGCATTGTGTTCTTGTTTTGTGACACCCGGTTTAACATATTGTTCTTGTAGTCTGACCATGGTTGCAGACTGACAGTTCTCAGTTGGTTTATGCAAACGTTTTAACTCTCTTAGAGCATTCAGTATATCAGCCTGGTCCATGGCTTGTCCGGCTTTGAAAGTATCCTTACCTGCAAGTGTATCAGCTTGCTCATTTCCTTGTACCCCTACACGTCCTGGCACAAAAATGAAATTAATCCTTATCAGTCGTAAATTCTGTCCTTTGATAAGAATAAGCAAACAGTGACTGTATTTTGACACTATTACCAACAACACAGATCAGGTCACAGAGCCTTGACCAGACCCATCCATTTGACAGGCCAAACCTTCCAGGGTACTTATTTATTTCTGTGCCTTCCCCTTTTCATTTTCTATCAATCTTACTGGTTGTCATCAAATTTTCAAATTTATTTCCTTGTGAAAAAGTGAAGACTTTAAGAACCAAAATCAATAACTAGAGTCCCCCACCGCTGTCTATCCTTAGCAATTCACACAGATCTGGGAATACTATATCCTGTTAGCTCGCTTATGTTATTCATGCACAATGTTCTCTTCTCCATTTGCCCTCACCTATTTTCCAGAGGATTTCCTTTTGAGGGAGTATCATGACATACCCAACTGATGTAATATTATGACATTTAACCACTAGAAAGAGTAATTCTGGTGGTCAGCACATGTATTTGTTTTGTCTATAGCATAAACACGTGTTGGAACTCTGCATTAGCTGTTGAAAATGGGGCAGAATGCTTATAAGAATGTTCCAAATGCTCTGATATCACTATTTAACACAACTCAACTCAACATAAGCACTTGTTCTGTGCTCATATTCTTTACTTTTTTGTTGTCAGCCTGAATATAATTAAGGAAAGCAGTGGCAAATTGAAGGCTGTTGACATCTCCCTAGAGTGTGTCCTTAGAAAGTGCAGGTGTCGACCAGAATAATGTGCTATTTCTGCAAATGTTGGACTCTTACAATAAATGTTCTTCTATCATTTTCACAATTCCTCATCTGCATTCATCATGAGACGCAGAGGTGCTGAAGAACATGTGGTGATGCAGTTTTACCAGGGCTCGTAATGGTCAAGACATGTCTACCAGGGCTCATACCGGTCAAGACCTATATACCAGGGCTCATACTGGTCAAGACATGTCTACCAGGGCTCATAATGGTCAAGACATGTCTACCAGGGCTCATAATGGTCAAGACATGTCTACCAGGGCTCATAATGGTCAAGACATGTCTACCAGGGCTCATACCGGTCAAGACCCATCCACCAGGGCTCGTACCGGTCAAGAGATATCTACAAGGGCTCGTTCCGGTCAAAGCCTATCTACCAGGGCTCTTATCGGTAATGACCTATCTACCAGGGCTCTTATCGGTCAAGACCTTTCTACCAGGGCTCTTATCGGTCGAGACCTATCTAGCAGGGCTCGTGTCGGTCAAGACTTATTTACCAGGGCTCTTATCGGTCAAGATATACAGGTCTAGGCCTATCTACAAGGGCTCATTCCGGTCAAAGCCTATCTACCAGGGCTCTTATCGGTCAAGACCTATCTACCAGGGCTCATACTGGCCAAGACCGATCTACCAGGGCTCATACTGGCCAAGACCTATCTACCAGGGCTCATACTGGCCAAGACCGATCTATCAGGGCTCATACTGGCCAAGACCGATCTATCAGGGCTCATACTGGCCAAGACCGATCTACCAGGGCTCATACTGGCCAAGACCGATTTACCAGGGCTCATACTGGCCAAGACCTATCTACACCTCTTTATGGTCATCCTAGAAACAGATTGCTAACCAGGGATCTCGCCATTATAGACAGAACTGACATTTCTCTCAAAGCCAGGACTGCATCTGCATGAGAGGCAAGAAACCAACAGTCTGCATACAAATAAACCAGATTTGAAATACATATGTTCACACAAAACTAAAGTCCTGGAACAAGATCAAAGTCTAGAAATTAATGAACAAGCAGAACTTTCTGTCAGAGTTTACAGCCAGTGAAGAAGAAAAAGCATTCATCATTGTCTTTGATCTTTAGTTTATTAAGCAAGTGATATTTCAGCTTGTTAAGTTCTGCGAGGAATCTGAAGATTGTTGCGTGCTGACTTTAGAGAAACACCATCAATCTCAATATATATATATATAAAGAAAAACAGTTAAGCTGAGATTCTTGACTTCCCCACAGAATGTGTGTTCATATAGTAGTAGATACAGAATGTGTGTTCATTTAATACTATATTTAAAATGTGGGTTCATATAGTACTAGGTATAAGTACAGGGCTCTCAGTGGCTAAGTGGTGAAACCATTTATTTACCTTGTGCTCTGAACAGAGTTGTCTTAACATTAACAGCATTAAGGCAAACCCATGTGCTGGGCCTTTGTGACAAATATATTTTTTATTCATGGCAAGACACTTAACATAACAGATTTGCTTGAGGCCACTAGGCTGGTGGGACATCCCCCCCCCCCCCCCCCCACCATCCTTTTAGACAAGTGCCCAGCGGGCCATTGCTTTATGATGGCACTGGCTCTAAAGATCAGGGGATCATTTCAGAGACTGTGTCATTCAATACACAAATGCAGTCTTTACAGAGATCTTTGGAGACTATCACTGAAGCTACAGAGTTCATCATGTTCTGTAAGATGCTCTCAGCATGCAGCTTGCCATTCTGCAGATGGTGATTGAGCCATACTGAATAAAACCTGGGGCAATAAAGAGGATTCTCAGGTCTATAAATATTAAATATAAGTAACTGGAAACATAGAATAGGGGCTTTTTAGCTGAAATTCTATAGAAAGATTATCAGGATATATTGGACAAAGAAGAGGAGAAATACTGACATCTTGAAAGATCTGAACATCAAGGAAGACTGGCTAATAAACAGCATCCTGTCTCAGGAGGTGGTCATACCAAGCGCCACGACGAATTGGAAAAAATAAAAGCAGAAGTCATGGTACCAGGAAGGAGGGGCAGGAGCCAAACAACATGAAGATGGGCACAGGATATAAGTGACTCCTTGAGTATGAAAATACATGAGGCGGGAAAGCTGGCGAGAGACCGAGTTTCTTTCTGGCAAACCGCAATGAGAGCGACGTTCTGCAAAGGACCTGCTACATGATGATGTTGATGAACTAGAAACATACATCCAAAAGAAACCCTAAGATAAACACTGATGAGAGAAGCCAAATGTGTTCCAGCCATGATACCCAGGTGACTGCACAGGATAGAATGGAATGGAGAAATAGACTGTGAGCCCTATGTGACATATAAGGAAATAAAGTAAAAAGTAAAAGCAAAGGACCCTTTTCCACACCATCAGGCGTATAGGGCATATAGGGCTAGTCCTATATTTTTATAGACCAATCGGCACAAGATGGGTGATGTCAAATAATGAAACAATAAAACAGTAAATGAAAACTACAAACATTCAGTGCTTAATTCTCTCTACTTCTTATTCAACAGGTTTGATTGTTGGAGATGAAATCATGGTTATTAATGGCAAGATTGTCTCAGAGCTGGACATGGTTTATATTGAGACCCTACTACATGAATCCAGGACATTGTTTTTGACTGTACGAAGTATGCGCACCCAGCCACCCCGCTCCAACTTCATCCAAAGGCACACTGATGCTTACATTGATAAAATGGTGGTTCCGCCACCTCCACATCAGTCCCGGCTGTCCGAGAAGTCAATAGGAAATTTAATAGTGCCTGCACCTGGTAAAGATATTTTGTAATTATGTTGTTCACTTGCTTTTTATTCGTAAAGTTGAACATTTAAGTGCTTATCTTCTTCTTCTTTCGTTCGCCTGAAATAAGTTGTCTATATTAGCAATTTTGTCTCTTGTATAAATTTCACTGTCGTTGTTAGTTCATTCAGTGGTCCATAGAGTTTACGTTCCACTGTTGTTCTTTCTGGCCAAAAGGTTTGGCTTAATGTGTTAAATTCAGTGCAGTCCTGGAGTAAATTATCTGCTGTCTGGGGCACCTTTCTACATGTGCACATAGCTGATATGCCTATCTTGAATTTTGTGTACATGTGGTTGCGTAATCTGTTGTGACCTGTTCTGAGGCGTAGGATAATGACTTGTTCTGATCTGTCCATAATAAAATAGTCGTCTTGTGCTGCAGCTGGTGGTTTCCTGATCGATTTAAGTGCTTATCTTTTTCTGAGAAGTACATATTGTACTTGAATGTTAGCTAATATCTCTTGTCAGAATTTAAGCTGTGTATGTTGTATGTCAGGATGAGCTGTCCCGGGAAAGTAAAGACGGCCGGCGTAATGCTGACCACATTACCCACCGAGTGCCGATTGGTCTGTAAAAATATGGGTGCTCTTCCCAAATGCCCGATGCGCCTAAGGGCGTGTAAAGGGATCTTTACTTTTTACTTTACTTATGTTGTATGTGCTTAATTCTTTCTATGACAAATCACTGAATGTAAATTGCTTAGTAAAACACCAACAACCAATAAATTTTACCACAGCTATTTTACCATTCATGAAACAAATTGTCAATTTATCCCTCTATGTTATCTTCACACTGCTGTCACCTCTTATTGTCTATCCTTTAATGTTATTTTACCACTTTTATCATCATTTGCTCACTTATTTTATGGTGTCATTTTAACACTTTTAGAATAGCCATAAAATGTAGAACCTACAGATTTATTAGCCCAGTTTACATGAAATCAAAGAGAGTACACTAGACAGCAACAATGTTTTGGAATGATCATGAATGTGCATAGCGGCGTCCATGGCTTAGGCGTTGCGAGTCTGACTCGAAATTCCAACATACCATGATCAAAACCCACTGCTGGCTGCGTGTATTTTTATCATGGTATGGGGCATCGCAGGTCGACCCAGCCTAAAATGGGTACCATGATGTATGTCCTGGGCAAGTAAAGACGGCCTGCGTGACGCTGACCACACTACCCACCTAGTGCAGATTGGTCTGTAAAAATATGGGTCCTCTTCCCCTATACCTGATGCCCCTTAAGGCATGAAAAGGGATCTTAATTTACTATGAATGTGCATGACCAGCCTAAGGGATAAAATACTTTATGATGATGATATTTATTTTTAAAAAGTAAAGATTTAATGTAAACCAATTTATTATTATCCACTTCTAAGGTTGTCCAGTAGATGCTTCTGGTTCAGCAAGGGCAAAAGATAGAATATTAAGAAACAGTTCACCAGCCCATATTGATGACCTGTTGAAAGTAAGTAACCAGTCTCATTTCAGGAATGTTTTAATTACATATTTCATTATAATATTATTAAGTTGTAAAGACTTCCAGCTCCAACATTGATAGGGAATAGATGATGGTTGAGAACTTGGCTTATGTTGCTCGCTCTTGTCGTCGCTTCTCCTCCAATTTTGATGTTGCAAGATTGTGGAAATCTGGTTTGCTGAGGGAGCAACTGAGTTTAGTGCTCCTGGCGGCACTATGAGCTGTGATTATCGGTTATTGACTAAGTTCCAGATTCGTACATGACACATGATGATGGGTAATGTATTTACTTCCTTGTGTTCCTGGGACAAGGTGTGTGCTATAGCTGCTATTTATTTGCTGGCCGTGGCTACAACTTGGCCAAGGACATGTAGAGAATGGTCAGGAATAGTTTAATCTACTCATCGCCAAGCTATTCGTCTATACTCATCTTATTCGTCGAATAAAGTTAATTTTCAGTGATGACGCGTGGTCTCGTAGTGTGTTTAAGGAGGCATCCACCTTATGGTTTGCCAGATCAAATCATGTGTGTTTTTCTGACTGAGGACACTTTGTATAGCTACGGCATTAACTTGAAGTATCCAGCTTATCTGACTCAGTTTGTGACTGGAATCACTGGCAAAGGCGGTTGAGCAATTATGGGCCAAGGTAATTTTTACTGTGATGCCAGAACCGTAACTACTAACGACTAACTGACTAAGTTGTAAAGTATTTTAAGAAAATGAAATGAAAATAATTATAATTATAATGAAATAATGGCACATGAAACAAGCTTTTGATGCAAATATATTTGTTGTGCTCTACTTTATAGAGTAGATATTACAACAAATTAAGCACTTCGACAAAATAAAATTGTATTACAATTGACAACATGAATATATGCCTGGAGGAAGTTACAGAATTTGGCTGTCCTTTAAATAACGGTCGCTAGCTGGAAGGCGACGGCCGCTTAATCAGAGTTCACTCTCTTGGCTGCAGTGCAAATACGGAGTGGTAAAGAGGGAACGAAACAAATGATATAGTTGCCTGTAATCCTAGGGTTAGGCTTAGGGTTTGGGTTAGGATTTGGGGTAAGGTTAGGGTTAGGGGTAGGGGTAAGGTTAGGTTTTGGGGTAGGGTTTGGGGTAGGGTTTGGGTTAGGGGTAGCGTTAGGCTTTGGGGTAGGGTTTGGGGTAGGGTTAGGGTGACACATCACGGAAACAACGGAAGCTTATCGCTCATTACGACATACAGATCCGCAGGTCTCACATCTACGGTCACTAAGTCGTGCGTCGGAAGAACGCGGTCGCTAATGTGAGTCACAGCGCGTGGTCTACGAGAGTCTTGCGTCGCAAGACCGCGGTTGCTACTGTCAGTCGCAGCGCGTGGTGTAGCTCTAGCAGGCATGTCGACCTCACTTTATTTTTTGATTCATGACTTTTCCGCTCCGCATTTGCACTACAGCCAAGGGAGTGAACTCTGACTAAGCGGCCGTCGCCTTCCAGCTAGCGACCGTTATTTAAAGGAGAGCCCAGAATTTAAATACCTAGGAATTATGATCATGGCGGGAGGAGGATATATAAATAAGATGCCAAAAGGTGATTCTGGCCAAACAAGATCCCAAATGAAGAAGCAAAAAGGGAGAAAAATGTCTATCACTGACAAATGTTATCAAAGGAAAAGAAAGGATGGAGATGGCTTGAATATGTTTGCAGAATGCTTCATGATACTTTGGGAAGGACAGCTTTCTGACAGACAGCAGTTTGGGGGGGGGGGGGGGGGTGGTGGGGGAGGTGTAGGTGACCTAAAGAAACATGGAGAAGGATAGAAAGGGAAATTAAAGAATGTGAAATAACATGATATACCATAGACAGAAATGTAACAGACGAACAGCAAAGGAGGTCATTTGTGAATGCTATGTGTCAACAATGACTTGAAGAAGATATATATTTGCCATATGTTCATATGCTGTACTTTATTTTTTAATGCATGTATCTCAACCTAGAGTGCTGAAGAGGTGACTGCCATATGCCAGAAGGATGGAGTCTTAAAAATGACATCTGAAGATGGGACTGTCACAATGAAACCACTTTCTGACGCACAGAGAATGAGAAAAGCCATCATGGAATTGGTAGAGACAGAACGAGCTTATGTCAAAGTAAGTTTTTTTTTTTTTTTTGGGTCTTTCAGAATAAGAAGTGACAGCCAATGTCAAAAGCAATTTCCTTTAAAGTTGGAGTTAATCTGGCTGAAAGGTGCAGAACCAACAGTCTGCATACAAATAAGCCAGATCTATTAAAGGTATGTGCTCATAAAACTTATGCCTTGGAACAAGACAAAGTTCCAGAAGTGGACAAACAGCCAAGACATTTCTTCATTGGAGTTTACAGTTGGTGATTGCTAAAAAGAATAAACATATCAAAGTGAAAAGATGAAAATAATCAAAAGTGGCATCAAAAACATTGTCAGTAAACTAATTTTCATTGATTGTGTGCCTAGCCAGATGACCTTCTCATGTCTCTACACAGATCTTGATCTTTGGTGTTCTGGATCAGTTTCTCCTCAGTCTCCAAACTATTTGTAATTTCTTTCTTCATTTTCAAGGATTAAGAATGAAAAAAAATAAGAGTGAAGTTAGCAAACACTGCAGTACACTCTGACATTTAGTAAAATAAAGCATGCTGCAGGGATCTCTTGTGACATTCTGGTGCTTTCAACGGAGCATGCTTGGCGCCGCACGACCAAGGGATATCCCTGATTTTCAGGGTACAGACCTGACATGGCAGAGAACTGATGGTGATAAAGGAAGAACCCTTCTTGCACACTACTTGGAGCAAACTGACCAAACGAAGCTGCAAGAAAAGGGGTTAAGATGAAACTGTTGATGCTGTGTGAGAACACTGTGCTAGGCACTGATTTTACAATCACTGCAGATACCTTACAAACTTGCCTCAAGAAATCATGCAGCACTGCCATGATGGCATCCGATACGACGACATGCTGATGATGTCGAATGCTGATTTAAAAAGCGTGGCAAAGGAATTAAATATCAGCATCCAGAGTGGCCAGATACAAGAAGAATGGCTCCACAGTTATTTGTTCCCACTACCGAAGCCGAAAAAAGACCACTCAAAGATCTGCGGCTACAGAATCATCTCAATGCAAAATACAATTGGCAAACTTTTGGAGAAAATTGTCACACGAAGATTGACTACCTACTTGGAACTACTCGATAAGTTCCCACCAACACTTGGAGGGTACAGGTTGAAAAAAGAAACATGGTTCAGTGCTGCAGTTTTCGCCTTTGATGTTTACAAGGGATTTCAGATTAAAAAAGAGACATGTGCGGCAGTGGTGGACTTGAAAGATGCCTACAATAAAGTACCATATGAATATTTAATGAAATTACTGCTTAAACTAGAAGTAAATTCTATTCTGATCCTCCGGATTGCTGCGGTCCTGTTCCAGAGGAAGATAGTACTCAGTTGTGGTAGCTGGTCCTCAGAACCGCAAACGATATGTCCAGGCTTCCCACAGGGATCACCGCTATCACCAGTCTTATTCAGCGTGTATACGGTGATGATCACTGAGCAGCAGTTGAATGGAAAGGGAAGGACTTTGTCATTTGCTGATGACATTTTGATTTATCAACGAGGGCATGATAGATAGGATCGAATTGCCGCCTGGTGTGATGGTTCCAATGCCTATGTCAGTCTTTCGAAGGCATCAGTGTCATGGTTCTCTTTGAACAATCACATTGTCAAGTCAGACTTACCAGAAGTGAAAATGCGGGATAAAGTATTGATCAGAACCAACGTTATGACGTTTCTCGTGGTGAGGTTTGATCGCAGCTTGTCATTCAGGGAACATGTTGACCATGTGATAACAAAAGCACACAAAGGTCTATCTGCAATGAGGATTATGGCTGCTTCCAATATCGAGCAACGACTACTAATACTTCTATTCTACGGTCTGGTCCTTTCCCCCATTGAATACGCTCTGGCCATCCTCACTGTCAGTGCTACCCAGATTGAACGACTCGAAAAGGTGCAAAATGAAGCCATGCGCATTATTTTGGGATGTACAAGAGACTTGACTTTCCAAATATGAACCAAAGGATCAGGATCTGCTGGGCTCGGGCATACCTTCAAATATGTGCTGATAAGAAACCGCAACTGCATCAAGCGCTTTTTAGTGTAAAGGGCGACAGACTGAAGAGGGAAAAATCATGGTTAGGTCAGGCAGAAGATGTTATTAGGCAAATATGCAGCCTAATAGATATCATCCCTGGTGCAGAGTGGATACCTGTGCCTCATGCGTTTATTTGTACATTTTCCTGTATTGCCACACTCAACAGGCGATGTAGAGAAGAGAATCCTGTTGCTGTTAATGCAGAGGTCCCACGTTCTCATCAGTGAAAATTCAGACAAAGCAGATTCCCTAATCTACCCAGATGGATCCGTTATACACCAAAAAAGAAGTGCATTTGTATTCACAGCACTCTCAGTGGGCAGAACAGTCAAAGAAGCCAACGGCACCTTCTTCATGGCAACCAGCAGCATGACGATGGAGATGATGGCAGTGACGCAAGCGTTCGACTGGCTCGAAACACAAAACTAAATCCGCGTATGTATACTCAGTGATTCAATGAGTATGATCCAGAGGGTTCAGGCAGGTTCAGTTTGAAGACATTGGCTTGAATCATTACAGAAGTCCACTGTGCGTGGAATCACCTTTTTTTTCCCCACGGAACACACAGGCGTTGATGGAAATGAAAAAGCTGATAGTTTGGCTGGATCTGCTATCACTACCGATGGTCAGCCTATGGATCATGCTGATATTATTAATGCCCTCAGAGAAATGGGAAGGATAGAGGACTTTGGGGACAGTGAATCCACATCACTCACCAGAATGGCAGACTTGGGAATTAAGATCGGCATAGCAAAAAACTAGACGCACACCAGACACACCAGAAGACTTGTTAATCAACATAGAACTGGTACTATTAGCCATCAGACGTTGGGGTTCATCCTGAGGGGAGGATCTGAGCACCTATGGACATGTCCGAAGTGCAATGATGATAACCCAACTAACTAACTAACTAATTTAGTAAAAGGGATCTATCACAAAAGATATTCTTCATCTTTTGAAAAATCATAGTTTGTGTTTTTTTTGTTTTATGTGCATATCCTCCTGTTAACCTAAAATAATGCTACATAGCTGGACAGATCATTTGAATTATTTCTGTTTTCTTTTTGAGGATTCATGCAATATTCATTGACCAAAACTTTGTGGCTAAAATGTCTTGCTTTTTATGCTGTAGCTATGGAAATTGTTACTAGTTGATATTCCAACTTTGATGCAGACAGGTCACCCCATAACTGCTCTTTTTCTGTACTAGTGAAAATCATTTGAAATGTCCTTATTTTCCCATTTGAAAAACACATTTTTACAAGAAAGACATATCCGTACCACCAAAATTATGTAGCAAAGGTCAATGCACATGGCAGATGTTAGATGCAAGCACTCGGTCATAAAAACCTGCTTCTGAATGAAAGTAATCTGTGCTTTGTGTGTGTGATGCTGTCAGCAGGTGGCTTTCTATTGTTGAAGTTAAAGCCACTGTGCATGGGAGTGGGGGGGGGGGGGGGGGGGGGGGAGGGGAGGGGGGTAAAACCATGTGGGATCAAGCCTTTTACAGTGATGTCAAGTTTTCTTGACTTTAAATCTTTCTCTTCAAGGTTGCAGTATTCATTTAAGGATCAATTTTTTTTAACACCAATGGCCCGTCAAGCATAG
This sequence comes from Candidula unifasciata, assembly GCA_905116865.2. Taxonomy (NCBI): domain Eukaryota; kingdom Metazoa; phylum Mollusca; class Gastropoda; order Stylommatophora; family Geomitridae; genus Candidula; species Candidula unifasciata. Next base: position 187,434 of record CAJHNH020000497.1, read on the forward strand.
ACTAGATGCTAGACTTTTTTTTAAATAAACTAATTGGCACCTGTAGGAGATATGACCAACATATTGGCAGCCACCTTTACTTCCCAGGACATTGTCTTGTACCCATTTTAGACTGGGTCAACCAGGGAGGCAAAGAGATTTTTTTTTCAACTAAAAAACAACACTTTCCATTTGGCAAGTGTACAGCTAGCCACTATGCTGCCACAGATCCCACTAATTAACATTTCATATCCATTCATTTTCCTTGGCTTTTCCAAATCCCAGCTTAATAATAAAATTATTATGTATTCATTGGGCCCATAGTTGAGCCTTTCGCGATGATGTTTCAATGCTGAGTCTTTCTTGGTTTTCCCCATTTTCTTCTCCTTCTGGCGTTTTTTTGAGGGCTTGATGGGGGGAGTCTTTTCTTATCCATTCTGAGTGCATGGCCACATAGTCTCCATTAAAATGTTCAGTCATTTATAAAGCCTTTACCATTTTGTGTATTGCACTAACATATAAACAATTTGCGTTATGCAGATGATACAGTTTTGATAGCTGGAAGTGCAAATGATTTACAACAACTGTTGAATATTGTGGGGATGGAGATTGATAAGAAAGGACTTTCATTGAATATTAAGAGAACAGAAGTAATGGTTATATCAAGAAATAAGATAACTCTACGTTGTGATATCTCAATTAAAGGAAACAAACTTAACAAAATTATTAAATTCAAATATCTGGGAACAATCATATTATCAGATGGAAAATGGATAGGTCAAGCGAAAGCTGCATTTCAGAAAATGAAAAATTTATTATGCAATAAATCACTCTTATTTAATGTCATATAGAAGGTGCTAAAATGTTACATAGAACCTCTTCTGCTGTATGGCAGTGAATCTTGGAATGTCAGTGAACAAATAAAAAAGAATTTTGAAGCAATAGAGATGTTGTTTCTGAAATGAATGTTACAAATACTTTGGACGGTCAGAGTAACCAACAATGATTGCTTGAAAGAAGCTAATGAAAGTAGATCTCTATATACAACAATAAGAAAGAGACAAACACTGTTCTTTGGCCACATAATTAGAAGAGAGACAGTGGAGAACATCGTGACAACTGGAAAGATCAGTGGAAAAAGGGGTAGAGGCAGACCAAGAGAAACGATGCTGGATGGGCTGAAACAATAGAATGGAGAGATATCATCAAGAGAGCTGTTCCAGGCAACCAGGGATCGTGATTTGTGGAGACGCAAGAGCCCCTATGCCAGCTGGCAGGGCACATGATGATGACTTACATATCTACACTCATGTCTCTGCTGCAGTGTTGTGTATTAAGATTTTATTTAGTATGTCCTTTTCTTTTTTTAAAAGCTTTTTCTGTCTTTTTAAAAAAAATTTTAAATTTTAGCCAGATTTGTTTTACTTGTTTTATTGAAAAGTGTAACAGTGCTATTTTGAAAGAAATTAACTCAGAAAACACACTTATTACCCACATCAGAAGAAAACAATGCACATTGTTGGGCCTGTCATGAGAAGGGGATAATGGAACTAACTATAAAATGACAGAAAAATAGAGATGAGGAGGGTCAGAGAATATCAAGGAGATGCAATGTTAGCTTATAATTGTGACATTGAAGAAAATCTGAATCAGAAGATCTGGTTGTTCATCCACTTCTGGACTCTAGTCCTTTTCCAGAACTTAACTGTTGTATGTACATCTGTTTCACAGATCTGACTCATTTGTATGCAGACTGTTGGTTTCTTGTCTGTCAAATGAAGCCCCCAGTTAGTCGACTCTTACGACATGCTTTTGGACAGGCAGTGAGTCTATTCTGGAAGTCGCCGTGGCGTTGGCGGCTAGATGCCCTTCTGCGGATTGGAGAGCCGGACTTTTTTTTAAAAATGACCTTGACTTCTAGGTTGAACCAGCCTCAAGTGGGTACCAGGTGCTGTGCTGGAAAGAAAAGGTGGCCGGCGTGGTGCTGACCACATTACCCATTGAGTGCTGATTGGTCTATAAAATATAGGTCTAGCCCTATATTCCCCAACACGTCTAAAGGCATGGAGAAAGGACCTTTACATTTAGTGAGTGTATTCTTGCTCTCCCCACAGTGAGGACCAGAGCCCACCTGGGAAGTATATGAAACAGTAACTGTGAACAAACATTATGATCACTGGCTCAATGCATGGCCTATAAATAGATCATGAATAGGAGACAGCAGTGGCAGCAGCAGTAGTAACAGCAGCAGCAACCCGGTTTTAATTACCTTTCTGTAAAACGCAAATATACATATTAAGAATAATTCTTTTGCTGATGCTTTTCTCATAAAATGTATGTTTGCCATCACAAGTTGTCATAATATCTTCCACCATTCAGGATCTGAAATGTTTGACTGAGCGCTACCTTGAGCCACTGAAAGAAGAAACATTCCTTACTTCAGGAGAAATCGAGCAGCTTTTTGGAAACATTCAGGAAATAGTTGCATTTCAGCAGCGTTTCTTGCACAGTCTAGAGGAAGCTGTAGAATCTGTACCTGAGTTTTTTACCACCAGTGATGTCACATGTTTTAAGGTCAGACTAAATAACTCCACTACTGACATTTTCTTATACTGTATATAATTTTAGCTGTTTAGCCAGTAGTTAACTCTTTCGGTCCCGGGGGTTTAGCATCAGAGGCCAAAGGGGGTAGTCAGGAGAGAAGTATAATTAGTGCATCTTGCATTCATTGGGCTTCTGGGTAACAACCTATGAATGTATGACTTGTTGCTTGGGACTGAAATAGTTAAACATACACTTGCTTGTTGTACCCCACTAGGACATCACACAAGCGATAAACACCCGGTGACACAAAGTGCCACCATGCGGATTAGGATCACCCGTGGAGAGGTCCTGGAAACCCCTTTCATCCTTTATAGATGGGCCACATTTGTGGCCCAGCTATATTCAAGGCCCCAGGCAAAAGCCAGGGTGGGGCTTCAAATAATGAAAAATTGCATCCCACATGGGGACGACTAGAGTAAAACACCATGTGCAAAAACATACACTAGGGTGTAAAGTGTAAACAAATCTAGGTCATGAAACAACGAGATGGGATGCAACTTCTTTTCCTCATCAACATTTCTCTTTAGACACTTGGCAGGAAATATCAAAATTGTGTTTGATGCTTAATGAGGCTGGCTCAACTTCAGAACCATACTGATTAAAGAAAATTGATCTGCCTACTACTGATGTGGATTGAACCTGGACCACTGTAATGTTAGGAAAAGCACTAACATATATGCCACTATGTCTGTACAGATTCATATTATTCAGTATTTTTGTTTTTTTTGTTTTTAGTATCCAGAATCCATGAGTTGTTAACCCTTAGGCTCTGTATTATGGATATCGCAAACTTTCGGCTTTGATTCCATTGTAAATACCATAAATCTGGGAGAAATATGGCTTTCCTGCCTACTCCCTGGGATTGAACCCGGACCACAAGGAGTTCGTCACCCGGTCTCCGCGCAATCCGGTTTAGCCAACTACTCGAGAGAGCCAGGCATATTATTCAGTAAAACAGACCACATTAACCTATCATATTATTTCTGTTTTCCAGTGACTGGTATTATCCATTATTAAGGTCGACTTTAATTTCCAGTTTATTTCTTCTTTTTCCAGGTAAAGCTTTTAAATTATCTAAACAATTATTTTATAATGTGTTTTGTTTTAATTATAACATTTTTAAAGGAACATGTAAATTCAAAACCCAAGACCACTTTCTGGGATTAGAGGAACCTTTTTAAGCTTGTGAAAAATTTCAGAAGTCTGCGTGACTGATCTATAATTGGTCCAGGAATTAAACCTGACCAAAGAATTTCTTAAAAAAGTTGGATGCATCAACAGAAAGATGCAGATATGATAGCTTTGCTGTAAACCTGCACAATTATGTCAAAACCATAATATATAAACCAAGAAGAAAACGAAGTTTGAGAAAAGTGAATGTGGTAATTGTGTTTCATTTTAATGTTCAACACCTTTAATACTAAGCAGTGCACCGTGCATTTTTGTGGTTCTATTAAATGTTGTGTTTTCATCAGCTCCTCGTTCTCAGTTTAGCTTATAATATACCCTTTCTGTTTATCAACTCAGTTTAGCATTTAACTCTTTGAGTCCCAGGGAACGCATCATGCGTTCATAGGTTCTTTCCTAGAAGCCCAATGAACGCATTATGTATTGATTTTAGTCTCTTTTTACTACCCATTGGGCCTGTGATGCTAAACCCCCTGGGACTCAAAGAGTTAATATAACCTGTTCTAACCCAGTTATTACTTCAACTCATTTCGTCCATCATGATATTATAATCAGCTTTTTTCCCTAGAAGAAAAAACAAAGGTGTCCATACTCACCACAGAGTGTCTATTCTGTTAGCGCTTAAATTATGCCTATAAAAAAGTGCCAGTACTGCCTGCCCCAGAAAAAAAATGATCCGGATTATAATCCATTTAAGAAATGCCAGTTAAAATTTAAGCTCAGAATTAAAACTTAAAGTGGAGTGGATTTCATTAATTGTACCCTGTTTTATCCCATATGGCGCAGTCTCTTTATTTTCAAAGGGTCACAAATTGGCGTGTTTTACATTTCCCATCTTTCAATTGGAAAGGCTGACCATCTGCAATCGAGCGACACAGCCATGAAATGAACCCGTGACCTTCTCATGAGGCAAACAGCTTTACCACTTCACCATGGAGTCAAGCAGCAGCTGCTTGTGAAAGGAGTAAAAGAATCATTTGCCTAGTACTGACACAGTTGAGAACCTATGTGCTTTGAACACTTTCTTGATTTGTTTATTTCAGAGGGTCCTATTTTCGGTAGGAGGATCTTTCTTGTACTATGCCAATCATTTCAAAGTTTACAGTTCATTTTGCGCCAGTCACTCACGATCACAGAAAATTCTTAATCCAGGTAAACAACTTCTCAGCTTGCTGCTTTATCTAGTTAATGATCTAAGAAAGATCCTTATATAGAGAACTGTGTACTGTAGGTAGAAAAAAAAATACTATAAGTTGTAATTTCAAGGCAAGAAATGTTAGCTCTTATATTAGTCAACCTAGAGGTTTGGGGGGGGGGGGGGGGGGGGGGGGGGGGGATTGCTCTAGCAGTTTATGGTATCATGTTTAACTCATCTGCATCATGATTCATATATATATACATACACACACACACACACACACACACACACACACACACACATATATATATATATATATATATATATATATATATAGAGAGAGAGAGAGAGAGAGAGAGAGAGAGAGAGAGAGAGAGAGTGTGTGAGTGACTAATATAGTGAGAAAGAGAGAGAGAGATTTTCTAGTTGTAATATTAGATTTTGTATATCTTTTTAATGCATTCATTGTAGCAGATTGTAGGACTATAGATTATTAAACTTTGTATACTTTATGTTTACTTTTTAAAATGTTTGTAACAATCACGGTGTACAGTCTGTAAGTAGTAAATAACTGTGAGCTATAATCGTATAAAAAGACTATTGAGTGAGAAACATATAATACAAATAAAAAATAATACATTTTTTTTGAACATTTAAAAATATTTATTCACTTTAATGTATAATCCTTAATCATTCACAAGATTTTCAAATAATAATTCTTCTTCACTAGCTGTATATTTTTGCTGAAAGTTCTGCCTTTTTTTGGAATTTAGTCCTGTTCCAGAACCTGAGTGTTGTGTATGCATCCACTATAGAGATCTGCTTATTTGCATGCAGACTGTTGGTTCCTTACCTCTCATGCAGATGCACACTCTTCAAAGGAAGCTTCCAATTAGTCTACTCTTATGACATGTTTTTGGGTAGACAGTAGGTCTATTCTTGTTTTCCTTAAAATAGATTCCATCAGAATATAAGTTATAATGTTTTCAACCACATTTTTTTAATAACTGGAATTTATTATTTTGTACACTAACCACACTGTTGATGGATTTTCTCAATTAATTTTCAGATGCCAACGAGGCTTTGCGTGAATTTCTGCGGGCTAGAAATCCCAAGCAACAGCACTCAGCCACACTGGAATCCTATCTCATCAAACCCATACAAAGAATTTTGAAATACCCACTTCTGTTGCAGCAGCTGTGTAACATGACACATGTTGATACTGATGAACGCCACCATTTGTCAGGTAAATTACATCTCTGAATAATGCTTTTCAGTTCTGGATTATTTTTCTTTGAAAAACAAAAACAAAACAAAAAAGAATATTAGGCATATAATACCTTAACATTTGTATAGGCCACTCTGCAATCAAAGTGTGATGTGTCTTCTACTAAATATGTTTTCATATATTGTAAACATGTGGGATGTATACAGAGAATGGTGATAAAAGAGAGAGACAAAGACTGCGTACACATAAGAGTTGAATGGACAGATAATGAAAACAGTTGAGTGTTTGCAAATCTACCTACTACACTTGGGATCACCAAATGGAAACAGAAAGCTAAACACAGAGATGAATGGAAGCAGGTGATATCTGCATCAACGAACCTCAAAAGCTCAACATGATTTATAAGTGTTTCTAATAAAGAGCGCCACTGAGGTTTCAAGAGCAAAAACATATCACACTGGCCAATACCTTGATGTCTATACTGCACATGCTCACAACTGGTGTAGATATACTGACAATGTGGGGATTCAAGGAGAACCATGTTAAGGAGACCTTTGCCAAGTTTACCTGTGCACCTGATTTCTATCAGCACTCAGTGAGTTGGTCTAATTTATGCTGTAGCATTGTTGTAATTTCACCCCTGCTGTTTCCTTATCGGTACACACGGATGTCATCTGTAAAAGACATTTTTCTGCCCAGACTATCTGTTCACTGATGTCTGAGGATGTGTACAAATTAAAGAGAAAAGAAGACATTGGTGATCCTCGGACAAGTACATTAAACATCTTTATGTGCATATCCAAATCAATCCAATGAGCATGTTGTATGGAACACTGTTGTACATGTCTTCTAAGTCAGTGGTGGCAGCAGTGGTTTCCATTCCTGACTGGAAGCCCTCATATCTGTCATAAGCAAATACTGCAGCATTACACCAGGTATCTCTGGCTGGGCAGTACCCACATAGTGTAGTTGCCAAAAGACCAGTTGACTCTGAATGTTAGGCCAGCTTTCTGGTCACGATCAGTTTTCCGATCAGTTTACTTACAGTGTTCTGAGGTGTGATGGTTCTATAGCTGTTTGCTTTTTTGTGATATTTTCCAGGCTTAGGAATGGGCCTGAGGTAGCTTCATAGCCAGTCATCAGGGAAAATACCACTTTTGATGCTCTTGTTAAAAGCTGTGATGAAAGTGATGTGCTGTAAAGGACCTGCTGATTGATGATGAGTCAGTCTCATGACTTCCACAGGGAATTACTGGTTTCTAGGATCTTTCTTGTTATTCTGGCCTTTAGGATCTTATTTGTTGTTCTGGTGCTCACTAATAAAGACTTAGATTGATATATTTGATTGATCCTGTGCTTGTTTTTTTTCCTTCCCACCTCTTTAAGGTTTCTAGTCATATTTTTTGTAAAGTTAACTCATTTCTGGTACTAGCTCGACTGCAGTCATCCCTGTTTTCACAGCTCAATGGTATATCTGATCAACATCATACCAACCACCTTTATTTTACAGGACATTTCGTAGCACCCATTTTTAGCCTAAGTCAACCTGGTAATTCAGATCAGTCATAAAAGTATGCCTGAAGATGGATTTAAACCCAAGATCTTTGGGCTGGCTGGCAGATAAGTATCTTGCCACTTTGCTACTACAGCATCCAGTAAGCCTTAGTGCTATCTATTATGTGATCATTGTTCACTTGTAACACATACTTATTTCATTATGTTCTGCAGTATAAATATATTTCATAAATTGCTTCACAGCATGAATTTAACATTATGTAAAATATTCTTTGCACTGGATTTCTTTAGAGGCCTTGAAAGGGATGGAGGCAGTTGCTGAACATATCAATGAGATGCAGAAGATTTACGATGAGTATGGAGCTGTGTTTGATGAGTTGGGCAAGTCATACAGAGACAATAATCCTCATAAAACTGTAAGGGACCTACCATTTAGCTTGAGATTTTTCATTGTCCTAAATTATCTAAATTTTCATCTCTCCATGGTGTTATAATTATTCATCTTTAAAATGTTATATTATTTCACAGTTTCATCCTTCATGTTTGTTGCACTGCATTTTCTGTGATTAAAATTGTATCCTTATGATGCAGGTTGGTTTGATTATGTCCCGCAACTGATATTCCTGGCATATTTTGTATGGGTAACATTCTTTTTTTCTACTGTATAATTGAATAGATCAACAGTAACAGACACCTTTCCTAACACCTTAACTAATGTGTCAAAAAGTTCCTATTTAGTTGTCAATTCTTACAACTGCTTCTTTGTTGTCAGCATAGATATTTTACTCTCAGATCTTTGCCATCAGTGTTAAAATTATTGGTACTTATCACGAGAGTCACCCCATCTCACTGGCATGCAGGATTCTTGCCTCAGAAGCTGGGATTCATGCCAGCTGTCATTCCTGTCATGCCAGTTCCAACAGGCTGTCCTATGATGTATGGGTGTTGTCAGGACCTGGCTGGCTTCTGCACATTGTGTTTTGACTTCTCTGTTTATTCTTCCATCTGATGTGAAAACTGACCCTAGATATTTTAATTCACTTGATAGGTTATTACTAAGATATTCATAGGTTTTCAATTTCAGTATTAGTTATTATACTCCTCAGTTACACTTGGTTATTTATTTATTTATTCAGATATTCATTTACACATACACACACACATATTTCAGTTTTTCATTTTAATTTTAATTTTACACACACACACAGACAGTGTTTTATTGGTATATGTATTGAATCCATTCCTTGACCTTGGATGTATACCAAACAGTATATATACAAAACAGATATTCTCAAAAGAAATAAAGGTAAAACTGATTAATCCATTCCCCTAAAGAAAAAAATCATTTTTTTTTTTTTTTACATATTCATTAATGGTGTTGTTTAGAATAATGTATGTACTGCCTAATGATGAAATACATAAATGAAAATTTAACATAACTTTACCATCCTGAGAAGAAGCAAATGCCTGCTAGGATGGCACAGAGAAAATAGGAGGAGATGATGTTATTGTTTGGAAGAATATTTCCTCTTCAAATAAAACTTCTGGAATATGAAATTGTGGTGTTTTGTCTCTTTCTTTTGTCTCCACCCCCCCCCCCCCCCCCGCCCCCCCCCCCCCCCCCCCCCCCCCCCCCCCCCCCCCCCCCCCCCCCCCCCCCCACACACCCCCCCCCCCCCCCCCCCCCCCCCCCCCCCCCCCCCCCCCCCCCCCCCCCCCCCCCCCCCCCCCCCCCCCCCCCCCCCCCCCCCCCCCCACCACCACCACACATCTTTTACCTGGCTGAGGTTCATCAGTTTTGCCTTTTTTTGTTTTTTTGTGTTAAATCTGTCCAAAGAACTTTGCTTCTGCCTTTTCCTCAGGATTTTTCAGAAACAGATCATTGTCTGGTCATTCCTGACAGTACTATTTAGGCTTGTCTGGTTTTTGTTTTTGTTTTGGGGTGATACTTCTCTACAAAGTCATTGACATTTATCCGTAATTTCATATATGACCATTTTTATTTTTTATTTTTTAACCAAATTTTTCAGCCTATTGAACTGAACGTTGGAGAGCTGCAGATGTATGGAACAGTTGAGTGGGTTAACATTGCTGACCATCTGGGCAAAGTGAAAAAGTCTGCAGACTTTGAGAATATTATTTTTGTGTTCAAGTCAGGCGTTACTTTTCTTTGCAGAGAGAGGTTAAAACGGAAAAAAACTAAGGTAAACTATATCAGCAATGTTTGACAATATTTTATATGTCTTTATACTTAATGTGGAGGAGCAAACTTTTATTCTAGAGACCTAGGTTCAAATCTTCAATAAGATGATACATTTTTTCTGTCTGGGGAGAAAATAAAATTCCAAACTGTACAGTCTGTGTCAACTACATTAGCCATGCAGCCGTAGGCTCCCCCCTACTATACACTGCTTTAAAGATTGGTATGTAGAGGCAGTAGAGACATTTCATATATATATATATATATATATATATAAAGTAGATTCATAATATAACCTGACAAATTGAAAATCAATCCAAAAATGGATAAACAACCAGAATGTTTATCGAAGTCTTATACTTATTCTACTTGTTAGTAATTGCTCATTGTCAGTTTATTTTTCATTCTATTTGACTCCTTTTTGTAATTCTTAACTTTCATAAGTTCTTATTGTTTTAGTCAATGAAACTGACTTCATTACTGAAATTGAGAGAAGAGGAATACTATCTTTTTCTACTTCTGGGTTTTTTCTTCTAAATAAAGACAGTCATAATCATGTCTCTCAAATCCTGTGTCTCATTTCATATTTTTATGAAGCAGATATTGATATTTCATTACTGTTTTTTTCCCATCTGTTTCAACTTTACACTTAACAGCTTTCTCTTTCTGCCTCTACCTCTTCCCTCTACTTTTCTTCTCATAAATCTATCCAGTAGAATATGTTAGCTGAAAAAAAATCCTGGCAATCATAGATCATGGTCTCCTAGTCATTTAAATAATAAACAAATAGAAGTGTACTGATTAGTAATCATAGAAAGAAGTAGAAAGATAGAAGGACAGACAAGACAACATAAAAATCTAAAACTGTATGTCATGCAGGGTATTGAACCTTTCACCTCCACATGATGAAAGCACCTTGCTGTAGAAATGACCAACTAGGCACCCTAAAAAATATGCCTTTATTAGCCACATCTTTCATACAGCTTAAACCCACAACTATGGCATTTGGACAGAATTTGTCTCAAACTTTTGAAACCGCACAAATGTTACAGAAATTCTTGTTAACCAAGCATAGATTTTGTTTTATAAACACACTAGACCATAATGCTGTTTTTGTATACAACAGACAATTGAAGAAGATATTTGATATATCAGTTCTATTTTGTTGCACTTAATACATATAAATAGACGACGGGGAACCCTTGAGACCTCAAGGCTTCCTTATCTGTTGATTTATCAATTCTATTTTGTTGTACCTAATACACATAAATAAGCGTTGGGGGTTCTGGAAAAAGTTAATGGAGGTAGAGAGGTAAAAGTGTTACCTCCAGTTCTAAAAACTCCCTGTATGGGTTCCCCCATTATGTGGATAGGCGAAATAGACCCACTACACCCCTAAAATGCATGTCACTAAAGTCAACTAATTAGTAGTGTTTCCTCAAAGTCAGACATTTGCCAGAGAGGCAAGAAACCAATAGTCTGAATACAAACAAGCCAGATCTGTAAAACAAATATGCATCAAAATATTTAAGTTCCGGTACGAGATCAAAATCTAGAAATGGATAAACAACTTTTGCTTTTTCTATTTGTTAGTAAATGCTCATTGTCAGTTTATTATTTATACTGTTTGTCTCCTTTTTGTAATTCTTAACTTTCATACTTACTTGTTTTTTAGTCAATGAAACTGAATTTATTAATTCAAGCCCTTAACATGTTTTTTTATAGCCATTATCTTCAAGATCTTCTATGATTGAAGTGGTAGAAACTTCAGAGCGCTACCGAACTTTGATTCCAACTCAAGAAGTTCAAATTCGAACAGGAAAAGTTGGAGACATGGACCGCCATTACTGGTGGGATTTGATACATTCTAGGTCTGAAGTGGAAGGCAGACCTGAAAAAGTCTATCAGTTTTGTAATAGGTAAGTTTACTCAGCTTTATATCCATTACTATTTTATTGTTAAGAAAAAGAAACATGCTGTTTTCGCTCTTATTCATTATTAATTTCAAAATTATTTTCATTGTACAGCTGGCATATATATAAGTGCTCTGATCTTCTCCATAGCAAGGTTTTTAATGTGTTTATGCTGCCGATTCCTGCTGTGTATTGGTTGATGCAGTAATTTCTTTAGTTGGTATATCTTGACTTCACGCCCACATCAGAGAGAAAATATATTTATGTTTGAGGTCTTCAGCACGTGTTATCTCTCATATAGCATTAAATGTGTCCATTCTGTCCATAAAAGGTCCAGCATCCTAGGGTGATATTACTTGTAAGGGCACTTTTGCACAAAATGAAAAACTGGGAACTGGTGATTTCTTGGTATAATACTTGTGATCTTTGCTCATAATGTATACAAAAAACAAAAAAAAGCATGGATGCTGTCTCTTTACTCTTGCATTTTTACAGCATCTACAGTTTGTAGACCTTGCAGCTTCATACAGTGAATGTCCTTCCTTTATTAATAAATCATAAATCTTCTGAACAGGAAGATGGAGAAGGGTCCTGGTCAGTATGAAACCACATGCTGGCGTATCAACATCTCTGCCTCCTTTCATCTTTTGATTTGTGTTGTTTTGTGCACGTTTTTCTGCTTCCCTATTTGGTTAAGCTTTTTAGTCACAGTGCACTGGATTAATTCTCCTTTCTCACAACATGAATCCATAAGTGTAACATTAGTAAATATTGAATTGTTTTATTTTATATAACCTCACAGTTTTATGGTTGCCGCTGTGGTATAGCTGCTCGATGCTTGACTGCTGGTCTGAAGGTCATGTGTTTAAATCTGCTTCAAGCTGACATTTTTTTAGAAATGACTCTGGTCCACCTAGCCTAAAATAGGTACCAAATAAAGTCCTGGGAAGTAAATGTGGCTGGTTTGATCTTAACCACATCACCCACTGAGTGCCTGTATAATATAGATCTAATCGTATGGTACAAAGTACATTTATGGATGGGGAAAAGGGTCCTTTTACTCATACTTGTATTGTTCAATTCAACATATTACCTAAATAAAACTTCCTTATACTGTGGATAGTAAATGTAAGATTTATCTAACTGAAATTTTTCTTATAGGATCACTGTGTTAAATTTAAATTAAACATAATGCATAAGTTAAGTTCACACATATGCACAATACACAGGCAGTACAAATTATTTTCACTATATAATATTGAACAACAATTCTAAGCTCAAGAAAGATATCTTAATAGACATTTTTGTTTTATGGAATGTATTCTGTATATGTATAAGAAATTAATTAATTAGTAAGATATAGACATTTTGAAAAAAAAAAAATGGTTTTTAAAATCTGATTAGAAATAGCCAAAATATCCTTAATTTGAAGCAGTCTAGAATTAATCAGAAATAGAAATATAAGTATGCATTGTACTTTATGGTTTCTTTAGATTAGAATTAAAAAGACAGTTATCGTTTTGCTTTTATAAGCTCAGATAAATATATTATTATACAGAGCATTATCTGAGAAAATAAAAAGTTTTACCTTGTAAATATATGTTATTTCAATTCAATTGTATATATATATATATATATATATATATACATATATATATATATATATATAATATATATATATATATATGTATATATATATGTGTGTGTGTGTGTATATGTTCCTGTATTTAATAATACGCAGTTATCATTGTCATCTGATGTGAGATTATTTTTTTATTTCCCTGTCATGCAGCACAAGTGAGGCAAAGTCTGACTTCATGAAGGTCATCAGGCAGACAATCAGAGAAAGTGTAAGAAAGATGATTGTTCCTTTCTCTTCCCAACCCTATCATAATTCTCACCCCTTTGATGTTAAATCTTACTCTTCATCTCCTAATTCATACAATCACATACCTCCATCAGAGTCACAGAACATTGATGGTTCAGTCAGCATAGCATCGTCCTATCCACCTCCGCCTTCTCAAACACATGCAGTCTTCAGTCCCCAGTTGAAAAAAACTGAGCATCTCATGATGTCTTTAGATGCAGAAAGGCATTCAATGAATTTGGACAGCAAAGTTAATGATATGGATTTTGATACAGGCTTCCGAATACAAAGTAAAACTGTAAATGACTTAAATGAGCAAAATATGAATGAATCAGGAGAGTTCATTCCTGACACTATACAAGCACCTGCAGAGGACATAAGAAAGGAAAATAGCTCCTGCTCATCCAACTCAAATATTAGCTGTTCCAGTCATACAGGGAGTCAAGGCAGTTCTGCAAAGCTTCATTATTCAAGCACAGACCCATTTCATTATTCATCAAGTTCAGTAAGTTCCAATGACCAGATTGGAACTGCATCTCCAGTATGGAAAAGAGCCAGTAGCAGAATGAGAACAGCCCAACTACAAAATGGGAAGATCTCTCCAAAAATTAGTGATGAAAGTAGTAATTTAGGTGAAAGCATTCCAACTCTTCGTCGACGACACAAAGACTGTTGTGTTTGCTCCTATTCCAGGGGTTATTCCTTTCTTCAGAGACACTGAATGTTGAAAATGTAATTTTTTCATGGGTTACTCATTCCTTAAAGACACAGTATTAAAAGTATTGTAATGGTTTTTAGTGATTTCTTTCCTTAACTCTTCTGTACCAATTAATTCTTACTTGAACTACTTCTGTCTCAAGGAGTTGAACTGAAAAGCAATACATAAAAACGCATGAAAAAGTAGAAAACAGACACCTATGGGACTGTAGATAGATAAACTAATAATTTATAAACTAAGGGTGTCTGTGATTTAAAAAAAAAAAATATAACCTGAAGAAATGAACTATGAGTTGTTTGGTACTGAAAAAGTTAAAGACACTGAATGTTGAAAGTGTTGTAATTTTTTAAGGATTATGTTGGATGTTGTCATTTTGCTGGGATTATCTGTGTTGGGAGCAGATGCTTCAGTACAGAAAGAATTTTAAACATCAATTTTCAACTGTTGGCATCTTGTTATAAAATGAATCCTTTAAAAGCATATTCTGTATCCTGTTTTCGCACACATTCTTTTTTTTTTTTTTTAAATAAATCTTAAATACAGATGGCATGACTGACATCATATTTTAGACTGAGCTAAGAGTTGGTGCATTATATTGTAAGCTCAGAATACAAACACTCATTGCTTGTTCGTGTTTTTTTTTTTTTTTTTTCTATTTTAGTCCCTGATTAGCTGTGTCTCTCACCATGTTGTCCACAGCCTTCTGCCACATTTACTGCCAATCATTTCTGATACAGAAGTTCTCTGTTTGCCATGATTCTAAATTAACATCCTCTCTCTCGATCTCCCCTGCTTATCTTCCCTTTAACAACTCCTATTGTCACAGTGAGCATCCTTCCCATAGTGTGATTAAAAAAAGGCATATTTTATTCTGTCGGGGACCAATTATATTTATCTAATAATTACTTCTTATGTCTTAAGATGTCTTATTTATTATGCACATTGTCTGCCCCTTGAATTATCTCCTGGTAAATGTATCAATGATGTAAGAAGTAAGTTTTCTGCAAGTATAGTTTTCTCTAAGCATTTAGATAAACATTCCTTAGTTATTACCTTCTATTACTGGATCCATGATTTACTGTCAAACTACTGAAAAGTACAACTATTCCTGTTTAGAATCTATACCATCAAATGAAGTGAAATATTGATGTGCAACATCTAAAGGAAGATAGTTCTATCATTATATGTCATGAACTGTTTCTGCTGCATTCAAACAAATAGATCAGGCATGTTTTCAAACAGTCAGCTTTTAACCAGCATGCTGAGTGGTTAGAATGCAGGTATCTCATTCAAGAGACTTAGTGTCAAGAGTCATTTTCTCATTGTTGGGAAATGTTTTCTCATTGTTTGAAAATGAGGACGGCAACCACTAAACATAAATTATGAGCAAGAGTGTGAATGGGTGGTGTCAAATATTATTTAAAATGTATATGTAAAATGTATCAAATTGGCGATACCAGAACATGCAGTCAGGACAAGTTGTGTCACATGAAAGAAGCACGAAACTGACTTAAACTTCAGGTTGCATGAGGAGTAGAATAGATTATTTAGACACTGAGCAATTAAGAAAAGCTCAGTCTTGTTTTCATTTTCTATGAGAGACTGGTCCTGTGGCACTTGGAATACCTGAGTCGAATGTGTTCATAGATTGAGTGAATGTCAAAAGCTGCTCGTCTGTTTCCTGAGAAAAAACCTGGCTATGTCTCCATGACATATTGAGATGAAGTAAAAAAAATTTTGCAGTGAGGTGTGTGTTTTTCACAGGTGTGGGCTCCATTGTCAACCATGCTATACATTTGTTCCTAAAAATTTTAATTCGGAAGTAAAGGAGGGGAGCATAATATTACTCACATCACTGTTAATGTCAGTTTGTATAACATTGTGCCGCTATATGTCTAAAAAATATGTCACACCTGGAGAATGTAGAATGGCAGAGTCCCTAAGGACATCCTCTATGGTGAATTAAAGACGGGTAGAAGATGTCGAGGCCGACCTCGACTATGATTTAAAAGTGTGTGTAAGCAGGACATGAATGATCCTGGGAACAAAATGCCATGGACCGTGTTGTGAGGAGGGGACACATCAGGAAAAGAATGACAATGGATGAAGAAATGATTGAGAAAAGGATGAGAGCTGAGCATCTGAGAACAAACAAAGCACAAATGTTGACAACAGCGGTCCTGAAATCCTATGCTATAATTGTGTAAGACTTTTCTTAATGTGGGCGGGTCTTGCTAGTCACACTCGCCATGGACTGTGAGTCTCATGCCTCCTCCTAGCACAATATTACACCATCATCCAGAAAGATTGAAAGGTGCCAGTCATGTCGCTAACACTATATACCCTACCACTCATAGCATGAAAAAGTAAACTTTACCTTTACTTTACAAAGGACTTACCTGTATGGCTATTAGTGTTTGATTTTGTGAACATGGTAGTTAATCTCTGTATATATTGTGATGAATAATAATAAAGAAAGGAGACTTTAATCACATTCTTACCCAGACAGTACTGCAGGTTTGACTGGCCTGGTGTGGTCATTATAGGTGTCCTAACTATAACTTCCTTAAAGGTCAAACAGGACATCTGGGCTTGTCCTGTTGGTCTGTTGCTAGTACTGTGATTTTTTATTTTGAGTCTAATGGTGTATTCGTCTTCTTCGTTCACCGGCTGTGAATTACCACGGAGGTGCCAGTAGTTCGTCCATTTGGGCTTTTGGCTTTTACCTGGACCTGAGTTTTGCATGTAAATCTGTTTTACTGGCTTATTTGGTCGACGTTCCCTGCCTCACCGGCAGATGTCCTCCGACTTCTAGGGAGTCTTATGGTGTCAAACCTTTAAGTTGTGTTAGGTTGCAATCCACACTGAGGTCTTCTGATCTCAGGGTGTCAGGCTTCTCAGGCAGTACCTAGGAGGGGATAAACAACATGCCTACCCACACCTTCTCATGTACATTGACCCTTTTATAAACTAATAGGTACTCAATGGGAAATGGGATCACAATCATACTAGGCACCGTTACTTCCCAGGACAATTATCTAGTACCCATTTTAGGTTTGGGGAGAAATACAGCATGCCTACCCCAAACCTTCTCATGCACATAGACCCTTTTATAGACTAATTGGCACTCAGTGAGAGATGGGGCCACAATTACGCTAGGCAGGCTTACTTCCCAGGACATTATCTAGTACCCATTTTAGGCTGGTTTGACCTAGGAACCAGTATCAATTTTGAAAAAAAAAAAAAAAATCTACCTTGATGCAGGTTTGAACCCTAGACCTTCATGCAGGCAGGCATTCGTCGAACCACTTCTGTATCAATGGCTCTCTCAGATATATTTTATAGTACTCTATAATTATATATCCATTCTTCTTCTTTTTCTGAGAGTCCAAGGCTTTGGTCATTATGCTTGTCAATAACCTTCTGTCTTATGTACTGCAAAATGTTTCAGATTCAGATGATCTTCCACGCTGTGATGCCAAACAGTCCAACATCCTCTCTGTTGGTCTTACCGTTATTTCGTCGCTTTGCAGTTTTCTGTTGTCATAATATACTCCATTTATGCCCCTCTCCTGATGTATATTGTTCCTTCTGATCTGAGTAATCAGATCTCTTTGTGAGTTGATTTCAGTCAAGACATCATTATTACATTTGTATCTGTCCACAGTGTTCTTATCTTTCTTTCCAAAGAATCAGTCTATATAATAAATAAATGGACATACATTTCTATATGATTTATAATGCCAGTTTGTTTACCATATATATGTGTATGTATATATATATATATATATATATATATATATATATATATTATATATATATATATATATATATATATATATATATATATATATATATATATATATATAATGTCCCTGTGGCACCAAGGGTTTCCCATCTGTTTATTTAATAAAACCACATCAAGCAAAATATTGAACTCCAAATAATGTAGTTTTAGAACGATGTTACATATTGTCAATTCTAATGTTATTTCAGCTTTAGTATAGGCCAGTAAAAGTCAGAGAACCACTAAAGATATGTAACGAAAGTTAAATGCATTTATAAACAAATTCAAACAAATGATAAACATCAAATTGGATGAATTCAAAAGAGGTGAATAAATAGGAGAAATGTCTGGGCAACCACTAGTTTTAGAAGGTATATTACAGAGAAAATGGTGCTTTACTGGACATATTTTGAGAAGAGATAAAGAATCCCCTAACAGGCACTGAAATGGGAAACTGATGGATTCAGGAAATAATGACGTCCAAGAGCAATCCTTAAGCAGATGTTGATAGAAGCCAAAAGTGCTGGACCAGATTCTTTCCATGATATTGAAGTGATTGCACAGGAAAGCATGTAATGGAGAAATCGACTGTGTGCCCTATGTGACATAATGGAACAATAGGAGAAGGAATGAACATCTCTGTAGCCTCCATGTAATTTTTACCAATCTGCATTTCCATGATTCACTTCTGTACATCAGGACTGGCTCAGAGTATCTGTTAAAAATTACAGTTTCTCCATTATCCAAGTATTACAGCAGTAGACTATTCAGTACTGTACATAAATTTCTTAGAGTCAATTGTTTGTAAATTCTTCTTTCATTTATAATGCTGTAATGTTTTTTAAGAAATACAGAACTGATGTTAATTTTCAAACATATTTTATTGCTGTAAACAGCAACCTGGTCATGTAAACATTTCAATAAACGGGTAATATGAGTTTTTATGTTTAGTGTATGCGTGAATATGTGGTTTTTTCATGTTGTTTTAATTTAATCAGGTGCTTATACTGAGGTGCTTATATGTTAACTGATATTTTATAAGCAGTCATTTGTTTGAAAAAAAAATGAAAGTTGAACATAATTTTTGTTTTTAAATGTGTTGCAGTTATGCATGTTTTTAAAGACACAGTCCTCTTCTGCCCTGTATTCCCTAATGGGGAACAGGCGTTCAGCCATATGCTTTCCTCATCTAAACCAGCTCAGTATCGAATTATCTTCTCTGAATGATTTGCATCCGTTCATAAAAGCTTATTTTTTCCTCAATTATTTCCCAAATGTTTCTTTATTATGTTGTTCTTATTTAAACTTTTTTATAGCATTTTGTCATATGAATGTTCATTTTGACAGTTGGGCAGTACTTTTTTTTTTTTTTAAACCTTGAAGAAATGAAGAAGATTGTTTCTTATCACACCAATTTTTTTTTTCATTAGACTAGTTTTAATGTTGTTTGTGTTTTTATTCAAATGTCTGCCATACTTTTCTCAAAACTAATAATTAATTACACTTCCAAAAAAAAAATGTTGACTTCATTTTTATATTGTTAATATTATTTAGTCCTTTAGTCATTTGGTCATTGCCTGGAAGGCTAACCCCAACAACTAATGCCCTAATGCCAGCAGAAGTCAGATGTGTCCACCAAAAGGCACACATATTGCAGCCATTCTGTAAATAGGCACAATCAGATTACATCTTCAGATGAAGCCAGAAGAAGGTTTGATATTTAAAATTATAAAGGCAGTATATTGTCACAAAATGAGGAGAATTTACAGAGAATCACTAAACTGAATGGGAATAGGTTGGGGAAATGAGGTGTCCCCAAAAAATTCCAAGTTAGCTGAAAGAGGCTAAAGATTCTAAACTAGATTCCTTCCATCATATTGAAAGCATTGCACAGGATAAAACCGAATGGGGGGACTACACCGTGAGCCCTATGTGACATGTATCAGAAGACAGGATGATATCAGATATTGCCATTGGAACATGAAGTGTGGGACCTGCACATACTCTAGACCAGGACTATTCAAATAACTTTACTCAGGGGCCAACAATTGGAAATCTGGACCGTCACGGTCCAAATGTTCGAGACCCAGCATAGAAAGATCATTAATGAAATACATTTGGCAATGATCTACAGGCCAATCGCTAGGCCTCCACGGCTAGATTTGGCCAAGGGGCCGCTAATTGAATAGCCCTGCTCTATGCTATGGCATCATAATAAGTTAGGGTGGCCTATTTGGTATCTGATTGCCTTTCCTTTAGAGACAGTTCCGCAAGTTATCAGGTGCCAACTTTAACAGAGCTGGCTTGACTCCAGGGCTGTAACGGTGGGGCAAAATAATCCAGCATGTGCTGGAATTGCACATGGGCAATTTCTTTGACAAGCAAGTTTACTAACCACAGTGCCAACATGGTTCATGTCTGCTATTTATCCCAGTGTTTTAAATAAAGAAGACAGATCTGTTTATGGTCTATTATTGGTTAGTTCGGAGCCAAAAACGTTAAAGTTCAGAGGATCGACTTCACTGCACCAGGTTTGATCCTATATGGCTCGGTCTTTCTCCGCAGAACGTCTAGCTGACTGCCGAGAGCATCGTACAGAGCACTAACTCCATAGCTCCAGCAATGATTCCCAGGGATCTCCGTAAAAACTGCACATGTGAACTGAACATGTAGCTATGGTAGTGTAGTGGCTAGACATTTGCTTGCCAACCTGAAGATCTTAGATTCACATTCACACTGAGGCAGATTCTTTTCCCAAAATTGACCTTGGCTACCAGATCAACACACCCTTAAGTGGATACTGCGTAATAACCTTCAGATTTCAGCTTTTGTCTTGTTGAGAAACCGTGGGTGTATCCCTCCTACCTCCCCCACCCCCAGCCCAAAAATGGTCCCTAGAACCCCCCTAATGACACCTGATGTGGTAAAAGAGGAGTAAAGAAGAAGACTCACACAGAGAAGTGTGGTCACATACAATATTTCACTGTGAACATTTGGGGGGGGGGGGACCAAAGATAAGGTCTTGATAATACAGTAAATAAACATGTGCAGCAGAAGTCGTATTACACTACTAAGATTTTAATTTTCTTCTCTTTTGTCATATTGCTAATGTAAATAATGTATATGCCTGTAGGTTACCAGTAGCAGTATATGAAGCAAAGAATGGTAACCAAGTAATATGCCGTACATGTTCCAAAAGGAAACTAAAGCTGTCTTCTTCTTCTTCTTCTTCTTCTTCTTCTTCTTCTTCTTCTTCTTCTTCTTCTTCTTCTTCTTCTTCTTCTTCTTCTTCTTCTTCTTCTTCTTCTTCTTCTTCTTCTTCTTCTTTCTTCTTCTTCTTCTTCTTCTTCTTTTCTTTTTCTTTTTCCTTCTTCTTCTTTCTTCTTCTTCTTCTTCTTTTCTTTTCTTCTTCTTCTTCTTCTTCTTCTTCTTCTTCTTCTTCTTCTTCTCTTCTTCTTCTTCTTCTTCTTCTTCTTTTTCTTCTTCTTCTTCTTTTTCTTTATCATGCTCACTGGCTGTAAACTCCAGCAGAATGTTCTGGATGTTCATCCACTTCTGGACTTCAGTCTTGTTGCAGAATTTGAGTTTTACCTACACTTCCTTATTTGATTGCAGACTGTTGATTCTTTTCCTCTCAGGTAGATGAACTTTGACTTTGAAGGAAACCCCCAATTAGTCGACTCTTACAACATCTTTGTTGGAGGAATTGGCTCTGTTACCCCCCCCCCCCCCCCCCACACACACACACACACACACACACAATTTGGACCCTGAAACCAACAACAAGGATATGTTGCATTGAGTTTGGATACCTTAAACCTTAGCTTTAGCTCCAAAATCCAACTAATTTTAAAAAATTTTTTTATAAAACAGGACTAGCAATGAGTTGGTCAATGGCCTTCAGTGGCCTATACTTCCATTTGAGATAATGGGTAGAAACTGAGAGGAAGAAGTAATGTACTAGGCTTAATTTGTTTTGCCGTTTCAAATTATTTATTGTTATAATGTACTGTCTTTTTATTGCATAAACTACAGGTCCATCTTGTTTAATTGCAAAGACTTTATAAAAGCAATGTTGAAGAGGTTACTGTGAAGACAGTGATATTATTTTTTAAACACTTTGTGTGGAAGTAGGTTTGTGTGTGTGTGTGTATATGTGTGGGCGAGTATGTGGGTGAGCGAGTGTCTGTGTGTGTATGTTTGTGTGTGAATATGTGTGTGCGTGTGTGGGTGCATATATATGTGTGTGTGTTGTATACTGTAAACAATGTAAAATTGTGAAGACAAATTTGTTTTTTAGTTGATCTATCTTGCGTACACAAAAGAAGAACGTTACAGTATTTATTGAACAGTATTCATGTAGAGATCGATGAAATGTTATGGTTCTGAAACATTTTTTTTAAATGTTCACTTTTTAAATTATTATGTTTTCATATTAACCAGTTATTGATTATACGTACAACCATTTATGTTTAAATTTTTTTTTTTAAATAATTTGCATCCTCAACATTTTCACATCATCATCATCTTTAACATCAATATAATCCTGTTTCCACTTTTAGTGTCAAATATTATGGGGGGGGGGGGGGGGGGTATATAAACTGGCTGTCCAGTGCCTCATGGGTGGCACTGGCTTTTGTCATACCACTTTCAATTCCATCTTCTTCATGGGAGCCCTCTTGCTTATGTATCAGATTTTATTTGGTAAATGCCTCAGTTGATAACTGGTGTTTCTGCATTCCCCCACTATGCATCTAGTATTTAGTCTATTGTCTCTCAGTGTATCTGGCATGTGTAATTTTTTCCACAGTTTATCTGGTAGTATCACTCTCACACTATCTTTGTTAGTTAAATTGAAAGCTTTTTCCTCTGGTGTCTCATTTCACAGTTATCGATTTTACATTTATGAAGTTTTTTTTTTTTTTAATGTTGTCAAGGTTTGGCACTGGTAGCATAGGCATGGTATAAATATGCTACGTTAAAATGCTGCTTTGGTGACATAGTTATGTTTGGTTGTGTTAACCTTTTTTGCCTAAATATATATAGTGATGTTTGTTGCTGTCAGACTAGTGGGCTTACTTGTTACATTTTGCAAGACACAAAGTATTTGCAACATATCGATTGATTGGGAGATGATGGCATATAAACAAAAGCGCCCCTGGCCAGGGCTATTCAACTGGTGGCCTGCTGGCTAAATATGGCCCGCGGGAGCCTAGCAACTGGTTCACAGATTACTGACAGTTGCATTGTAATATGACCTTCCTGTACAAGTAACCCTGCCCTAGGCCTTCATACTTGGCTGGTTCTCCTGATACTGTGCAGTATCTGTGTAGAATAAACATCATGTAAAGTAATATATCAACATATTCCTTCCTTTTCTGGGCACAACACCCTTAGGTACCATCATCATCATCATCACTGTTAGATGCTCACTCAAGTCATCCCCATGTGGGATAAATATGGCCTAACAGCTGAAAGGGGTTTCTGGGACCTCTCCACGGGTGATCCTCATCTTTGTGTGTCACCCGGGTTTATCGCTTGTGTGATGTCCTGGTGGGGTACAACAAGAGAAAGAGAGACATCACTATCCTATTGTGCCATTATATGTCAATAGGGCTCGAAAGTATATTCTCCATTTTATATATTCCCTTCAATACCATAAATGGAATCCAGACAAGCAACTTTGGTCTCTCGCTAATGTTATTTTAGGATTTCTTTTGGACGTGCTCATATGCTGAGATTTTGTATTTCCTATTTTAGTGCCCATCTGGCTATTCTCTGCACATTTCTTGGCAGGATGTGCCACCTTCATTGTCTTATAACTGTCATTACCAGTGGTTGCTCAGACTTTGCAGTACCAAGCAGGTGTTAATTTAACCACTTGCATTCTATGAAGTTACTGCTTTAAGTAATCGATGTTTGAGTCTGTGGAGTTTTAAATTTTAGCATTTTAAGACAGGAGGAGTTAAAATAAGACTTGAGGCCTATGAGTGAGTGTAATAACTAGATAGAAAGTTTTGAAAATAAAGAATAACAAATGCATGGTGAGTTGTTTCTCATTTAATTAATTATGCTTGTCTCTATAAGTATGTCATTTTTTGCAATGCTCCTGTACCTTTTTTTGGCAAAATGTTTGTCATCTCTGTTCCTGAAATTTCAGGAGTATTTCTATTTTTTTTTGGGGGGGGGGGGGGGGGGGGGGGGGGGCAGTTTATCTTGTGGTGAGATAAAACATGAGACATTTATTGTAAAGCTGGTTGTGCTGTGAATCTAAAATGAAGATACATTTTTATAAATTGGATAAATAAAGGAACGCGTTCTTAAACTCTTTAGTTCCAAGAAACACATGATATGTGATGAGTATTTACGCCTGACTTTAGTCATCATGCAATTTGTTCTCTAATTTACTTTTTAAAAATTTGGTCAGTATATACTAAACTAAATCTGGCCACTTCAGTGTATATTTATTTTATTTAAAGTCATGTACTCATGATTTTTCATCACGGTTATACCTGCCAACAGACTTTACTCAGAAACATTTTTGTCCTGAAATAGCCAACATTGCTATCATCAGCTTGGACTTCTCCTTTTCCTCTTAGCATTCACTGTACATTCATTTTATGTATCAGGTTTATCTGTATGCAGACTGTTTGGTTCCTTACCTATTTCACAGGTGTACTGTGACTTTCATGTGAATTTTAAAACCAGTATAAATCCAAAAAACAAAAACAAAAAAAATCATGAATATTATATATTTGTTGCAAACTGGTTGAGTTATCATAACTGTCCACAACTCTCTGTCTCTCTTATAATCTCTTAAAATGCTGTGAGGAGGCTGCGTGGTCTCAAGGTATAGTGTCCGCCTCGAGTGCTAGAGGTCCAAGGTTCATGCCCCAGTGATGGCTGGGATTCTAGTAATTTTCCCTGGTCTCTGGGTAGTGAGATCGGATGCCCGATTCAATGATCAGTTGCACAAGTAAAATATCCCTTGGCGGTTGAAAATCAAAAAGAGTAGCCTAGGGATGCTGTCTGGGCAAAATTTTGAGGTAAAAATCGACCCAAAATATTTCAGGATCCTCGCCGGTGCATCAGAGTTTGTGCACTTCGCTGAGCTACTTCGGACTCAGACTTAAGTTAGAAGTAGAACAGAGCACTTATGGGTTACTACCCCTGTGCCATGATGTTTGGTCCGTTGTTCAAATCAAATCAATCAAAATGCTCTGATATCTGTGCCTGTTAAGACGCTCAGTATCTTTCCTGTTTGCAGCTCTGTCTTTCTTCACACTAAGTTTACCTAACTGGGATGTTTTTGTGTTCTCATGATGTTAATTAATTTTTTTAAGGAGAAGATAAAAGAAGGTCAAAAGTATTCCTTATGTTAGTAATTACCTTCCTCTTTGTAAATGTGTCCATTTTGTTTTCTACTGACTTTGAAAATAAATAATGTTGTATTTAAAATGCATAGTTTATTTTTATGTGACTTTCAGATTTCCAGTGTTCTGTTTTTTTTTTTTTACATGGTCATTTACAGCAATTTTTTAAAACACATCAGAGTAGAAATGTAGATAAATACTGGAATCTGATGGGTCATGTTCTTACAATACATTATACAATAAAGTTTATCATATGATTACCCAAAGAACAAAAACAGATGGCTAACAAAAGACATTTTCATTGAGATCTGTAGAGGTTAAGATGAAAATAAAATAGATGCTTATCACAGGGTTTTATTTATACACTGTGAATTGGTGGTGTAGCATATAATAAGGGCTGCAATCGATCAAGAAGCAGACAGTGAAGATACAAACAATCTGACTACATACAACTCAATGATAGAATCTTTTATTGTCCCAGCCGTCAATGTGGAATATATTCAGAAGTATTGACTGGCATATATAGATGTTTAAAAAAAAATTATAGGGAGGGGTGGTGGTTAGAAATTAGAGGTTATGCTAGATATAAAAAGTAAAGTAAAGGACCCTTTCCCACGCCTTTAGGCGTGTAGTGCATATAGGGCTAGACCTACACCACTCGGCACAAGATGGGTGATGTGGTCAGCATCACGCCGGACGCCTTTACTTTCCCGGGACTGCACCCGGTACCCACTCTAGGCTGGGTCGACCTGGGAGCCAAGGTCATTTTTAAAAAAAGTCCGGCTCCGCTAAGGGAGCGAACCCACGACCTTCCGATCCGCAACGAGCATCTAGCCACTCGGCCACGATGATTCCCTATGCTAGATATAATATGCAAAAAATGCAGTGACAATGAAACATTTTAAATTTGCTCTTAATTAAAATTACCATACATGATTAGGTATGTTTTCTTCAGTCAGAGTGCATCTGCCTGAGAGGTGAGGAGCCAGCATACAAATAAGCCAGATCTGTAAAACGGATGTACATGCAAACTCCAGGTTCTGGAATAGGACTAAAAGTCCAGAAAGGAAGAACAGCCTGAACTTTCTGCTTGAGTTTGCAGCCTGTGTATGCACAGAAGAAGAAGAAGACGAAGCAGCAGGTAGAGGAGGAGGAGAATAATAATAATTCATGTCTTGATAGATTTTTCAATTCAAAGCTGGCTCCCAAGTCAACCTAACCTAAAAATTGATGCCATGAAATGTTTTGGAAGGTAAAGGCAGCTGACATGATACTGACCACATCATCCATCAAATGCAAATTATTCTGTAAAAACATGGGGTTGGCACCATATGCCTCAAGGCGCAGAATCATATCTTTTAGTTCACAGTCTGCTGTAATGCTATTCTCCCCATGTTGGTTGTGGGACCCAGTTCTTTTTGGAAGAAGAATAGACCACTGCTCCTTAACAAGCATGTTGTGAAAAGCAACTCATTAGGGTTGTGGTTGCCAAAATGGAATGTGTTAGTCCACAAGGCGCAAATATCACATTGTAGCCTAGCTGTGAACCACACACATACAAACACAAACATTTAAACCACCCTTTTAAGGGCAAACACAGAAGAAGAAGAAGAAAACTGTTTTCAAATATTAACATTTGATTCATTTTCACAGCCTGGAAATAGCAAATAGTATGTTTACTGTATACTTATTAAAGTGAATAATTAGTTATTCAGTAACATCTTGAGAGAATAAACTAGCTTAATCACTTGTTTTTCCTCCAGCTGCATGCTAAATAGATGGTGAGAATCATTTCTGTGTTGTCTTTATGTTTCTGTGACATCGCAGCCCCTATGGCAGTTTTGATTTCTCTTTTCAGTTACATTTCCCTCGTGCTTACATGTTTCAGTTGGTCACTTTTTCATTTTATTTTATCATGCATGTGGAGCTTTTTAGGTGTGGATTTCTTTAAAATAAATTGTCATTTTAAAAATGGACACCTATAAGGATGCAAACAAAATAAAGGATAGGCATAAAAAAATTTTCTTCTATTCACATGGTTCAATTAAAAACATGCATAGACACTGGTCTGGGTAAATGTAAACTGACATTTCCATTCTTTAGCACTAAGATTAGCAAAAAAGCTGCTGTCTTTTTGTGTAATAGTATGTTTAATTGCAAAATTGCTATTATTGTTTCATTAATTTATAGAGGGCATTGACCATATTGAATCCAGCACTATCAGTCATTATAAAATAACAGGTTTTTTAAATGAAGTTTCAATTCTATAATTTTCGTTAAGTACATTTAACATTTCATACATTTTATTTCAAGACCACAACATAAGATGTCCATTATTTCATAAAATACAGTTTATGTTGATCCTTTTCAGTTTTTTCATTATTATTTTTTTTTTATGGCACATTTTGAATATGATGTCATTATTTTACCAGTCCTTTTTTCCCCCTAATTTCTTTATTCGTTGAAATATAAGCTATTTCTGTTGACTTAAATTTTACATTTTGGCAGAATCAATTTTGTTTTCCATTAAACATTAGCAGTGTGTTAATGGAAAGAGCATCTTCATAGATTGGCTGATTTGACTTGATGCCCTACAATATGGTCTGTATCTTTTGACTAACAAATCTACATGATTCAGATTGCCACTGAAAGTGAGGGTGTGACTTCAGATAAGTGTGTTGTGATGGAATATTCTTAACAAATAAAGACAAATTTATTAGTTGGTGCTTTGCTTTTTACTTGTTAATCTACACGATAATGGTGCCCTAACCGTGTAGTTAGGATTCTGGCCATACTCACTGTGGTTTGTGTTACTGGTTACAGTTCTTGTTTCTGTGTATGTAAGTTAAGGACCCTCTTTATATCTGGTGGTGTGTCAGGCATTTAATACAAAGTTATATTTATTTTAGACCAATCAGCACTTGATGGGTGAGGCCATCTTAACCTCCAAAGACATTACCCAGTTTCCCATTTTAGGCTAGTTAAACTTGAGAGCTGAGGTCAGTGTGGAAAAATCCAACTCAGTGCAGATTTGAACTCTAGACCTTCAGTATAACAGGCATCAAGTCATTATGTTACCACGCCTTCCAGCATTTTTGTACTAGACCTGTCAGTGCACAGTGAGGTATGTTGCATAAAAGATGGCAGAGCAGACACATAGACTCCTGAATATATGCTGTAGGATTGCTCTTCTACTCCCAGAAGAAGTATGGGATCTGGTCCAAGGGAGTTATAACACTGAGGGACTGGCCGTGACCTGAGACATGTGTTTGTAATGCAGACAGAAACACAGATGAAGAAGAAGAATCCACCCCTATATTTTTTACAGACCAGTGATTTCACAATGAGGGATTAAGTAAGTATGATGCCAGCTTCTCTTCAGAGCCAGCATATTTTCTTGAATTTATTTTTTGGTCAGATTGTCCTTGATTGTGTAGCTTACCAAGCTAATTAAATACTGCAGATTAACGACATATTCATAAGACCTGAGTCATTATTTTATATATAAAACCCTGAATAATAAATAATGATGGTTCTGACAGATACCTTTTTTGTTTATTGTTTTTCTATGTGGATTTTATCTCGCTGAGCCCAGCACTAGCTTGTGTGGTACTTCCATATGCCACTTTTTCATGTGTGCTTTGTTATCTTTTTTTAGTTGTCCAATTATTTAAATTCATGTTGTTTGACACATATTCATTTTCTAGCCATTTTCTGTGTTCCTTTCAGGCTGTTTCATAAATATTCATGGTCTTTTCCCATTTCTCACTGCATTTTTATTTTTACAAAGTTGGTTGTCACCCCTTTCTTATATATATATGTGTGTGTACGTGTGCACATGCGTGCACGCACGTGTGTGTGAAACAAGTGAATCCTTCACTTCTATATTGTTCCTTTTGTTTTTACAATATATTCTTTCCAAAATACCGCCTTCCACCTTTTATAATGCTCCAAAGTACTTCTGGTCGAATTCTACGCTAAGAAATAAAACATAACACTGGCCACAATGTTTGTTTATGTTTTTACTACTGTGCTGAAACTCAAGTACTGAAATTACATTCTGATAATCATTCTTTGCTTAGCTGCTTGGTGTGCACACATCTGTTGTGATGTCGATGATTTTATTGCCTTTGATATTCTTGGCATGGGGTGGCAGTTATTTGATACTAGAAAGCATTGCATCTCAAGGACACAAATAACAAAAAGACAACCAGAAGAATTGTGCTGAAAGAATACACAGAAGAAATGAAAAAAGTTAAAGCATAATAGTTTAGGCTGTTCAACTCTTTGAGTCCCAAGGAACGCATCATGCGTTCATAGGTTACTGCCTAGAAGCCCAATGAACATATGATGCACTGATTTTACGTCTCTTTTGACTACCCCTTGGGCCTGTGATGCTAAACCCTCTGGGACTCAAAGAGTTAAATGTTTACAAAGTTTTCAAAATAGTATGCATTCTATCATATCAATAAATTTCAAATACATATTGACTCAATAATTTGTGTATGCATTTCATTATAAACCACACCATACAACGATAATTGAATTGTCTATGTATGGGCTTTGTATGCTACACTTTTCTAGAAGTAGATCATGTAAATTGATATAATTGGTCACTTATGTTGTTTCACTATCCCTGCCACACAAGCAAAATTAATTGCACAAGCAAAAAATATGCATGCAATCTCTTATCCAGTGTTTCTGTTTAATTTTTGCTAAGCTTTATACTACAAATCAGAAAAATTATGGGCAGTTTTCTGCTTTAAAACAACAACAAAATATTCTTGCTCAGTGACACTGCAGAACTTCTTCTATCATCTCACCTTTCCCAGTTATTTTAAAATTATTTTGACTCAGTTTTAGTTACAAGGTAGTTCAAAACTGTATAGAAAATCATATGTTTCAGTACTTGCAGTTTCATCAACAGTTTATATCAAACTGCAATGCAGATTGTCAAGTATCATGAAAATAAATTATAAATTTACCAATTTCCATAAAACATAGGACTGCAGTATGTTTCTATATTGATTTCTAGTCTTCTAGCATTATTGTGCTTGGTGTATCATGGTGAATCTTTGTCCCTAATGAATGTGTATTCAAAAGAGCAGGAATGCCAAAAATGTACTTTCTATTGGAGCAAAGATGTCTGCATTGGTTGGGATATTTCTCTGGCATGGAAGACGGTCACTTCCTAAAGGATATCCTTTATTTAGAAGAAGAAAAAAAGTTGGTGAACTGTTAACAACAATAAGACCTACAGGAAGGCTAAAGCTTCAATATAAGAACATAGGCAAACATGAGCTGAAAGATATCAACATTGACACAGACATTTGTGATCAGCTGCAGATTGACTCTTTTGGTTGCAGACGGTAAAAGACAGACAGAAGGTAAGCATAACGTTTGTTTCTAGCATGCTCATATGCCCCCAAGGAGTTAATGCAAGAGCTGGTTGCCCACTCTTTACAATCATCATGGACAATTATTGTGATTCACTTGCAGTCTTGCAGCTGATCAAGTCACTAGTCCCTGACCAGTTTCATCATAACAAAGTCAGTGGTCAGTTCTCCAAAGGTTAGCCATACCAGCGCTTATTTCTTAGGATGGTCTATAGGAAGTAAAAAAACAGCCAGGTCAATATGGCTTCTGATACTGAAATTTCAACAACCTGTGATCCCAAAATGAGGTAAGAAAAAAAAATGCTATTTTTTTTAAGGAAATTTATTTTGTTTAAGTCCAAGACAGGTGAGTTATAAAACAAATCCGATCAGTGTATTATAATCCATATATCATCAACTTTACAATAAAAATGCAAAAAAATACTTATATTTGGGACAGGCATTTTTTAAGGACATAATATATGGCATTAATTTTGCAGTCTGATTTTCTTTTTTTTTAAATTCTAAATTGTGTGTGTGGAGCCACACTAAGGTAGTGGCTAGATGCTTTCCTGCTGGCTTGAAAGTCTGTATTGACAATTGTTTAACTTATTAATTTTCTGGATAGGTGAATTTTAAAAGATAAGAACCCATTGCAAACATTCTTTTTCTTACAGTGGCTCTCCATCTGCTCAAGCCAAGTGTTCTTTTATTTGTTTATAACTGGGTGGTTTTTTAGATAAATATATTTATTAAACGGGATTGCCGACCTCAACACTTTGTTGCCTTCAAAATGCTCGGCAGGTTGCGGTGATATTAATCTTTGTTTCCATTGGCATAAAATTTGCGATAACAAAATTATAATAATGTTGGGGAAAAAATGCAATTTTTTTTTCAAGAATATCTGTACTTAGCTGGAAAGCTAAAACAAAATCGTACATGTTGCAGTTTATTTCTTCTGTGTTGGGTGGGAAATAGAGAGATTAACAAATTTCAATTTAATCAGTGCTCTTTGTTTTAAATATTCTCTGCAGATGAGATAACAGTACAGGTAATACTCTACCTGTCTGTCAAGTTTACACCCAGTTCTCTATATGCATAGACAAATGAGTATAGGCACTTCAAGACTTGGGAACATTGATAAAGGAAGTCATGGAAACTTATCTGCAGCAGCTGATTCTTAGTCTATTTCTAGTCTGTGAAACATTGTTCACATTATTTTCTTGATTTGCATTGTGTTCAGATAGATTTAAGTATTATCTTTAGACAAGTATACATTGTTCATGAAGATAATAAAGAAAACACTAAAAAAAGATTGTGTTCTAATAGAAAACACCATGGAAATTTAAGCTAGTTATATTATTACAAATATTTTTCCAGCAGAGAATGAATTGCTTTACAAATAAGTGGCTTCATGCGTTGTATAAAAGAATATTGTAAAATACAAAAGGACTGCTTTGCATTGATTTCGTCAATGATGTGAGGGCCAACTATTCAAATAACAACAGTAAACTTCTGAATATAGAATTGCCTTATAAAATCACAAACAGTCACAAAATGCTTATGTTGATTCGTGACATACTGGGATACAAACAGATGTATCTTAAGTGGATTCAAGGGTTGCGAAGCACTCAAGAAACAGGGCCTAGTGACATTAGCTATATCTGGGTTGCTAGCCCTTAATCACCTTTTCTATAGAGGACAATATATGACTTTGCACCTACCTTGTTAGGTGAGTTAGAAACATCCCTGAAGCAAGCATAATCCTCCGCTCAGCAAGATAGGACCTATGATGTTATTGATCACTGATATTTATTAGCTGAGTTGAGCTGAGTCAAAAACTGACATGATAGCGCTCAGGTTATTCCCATAAGTGTTCCATCCCCATCCTCAGCAGCCAGCACAGCGTTCAAATGTTGAATGCCTGTTGCATTCTAATATCTTGCCTTTCCCCAGACAATTATTAAAAAACAAAGAATGTTATTGTTTATCTTGCATATACATTTTGGATTCAGAATAGTAAAAGTACACTGTATACTATCTATTACAAGCTAACTAATATGGTGTTGACAAGAGATAGCATGAGTCGGCAGTCGTAAGCTGAAAGAAATAAGATATCGACAGGTGTCATTTTGGTGAGGAAAAACAATGTGCCAGTTAGAAAATAAGTTTTTAAGTTGTGATAATAATTGTTATTGTTGCAAATTAATTTACTCAAACTTTAAACAAACATGTCTTCATTATTTAGCAGGCCCTTTGTTTCTTTTATTAAAGTCTCTAAAAACTCACTATATCCCTACTACTTCATCCACCTTGTGTATCTTCATGTCCAGTGAGACCACAGTGATATTCTCAAACTCTATAGTACTTTTGAGGACAACTAATAGCTACTCCTAATAATTTATATAGAATCCACTATAAGTATGATAATAAATTTGCATCTCAACATAATAAAAATGCCAGTATTTACGTGCTTCAAATACTTGTTTTCTTTAGAATTGAATGAAATCTGAATATAGATAATCAGGTAGCAGCATTTACGATACATTATGAAATATTTAAACTTACATACCCCAGGTAACAATCTTGTGAGTTAGGGTGACCAGCTTCCAAGCTGATTTTGTCCTCCTCAACTCAAGCCAAGTTAAAATATTTACTATTGTAACTCATTCAAAGTTACAAAAATAAAAAACACACACACAAAAGTAACCTCATTTCACACCCAGA
Source organism: Candidula unifasciata (assembly GCA_905116865.2). NCBI lineage: Eukaryota > Metazoa > Mollusca > Gastropoda > Stylommatophora > Geomitridae > Candidula > Candidula unifasciata. The sequence goes on from CAJHNH020000497.1 coordinate 221,046, forward strand.
AGAATATAACCCCTGAAACCCTTTGAAGAAAATAGGCTATGATTTAGAAATTCCCTTGATAAATTATGAATGGGGGGTGGGGGAGAAATAATTGAAGAGTTGTAATCAATAAACATGACTTGAGGGTCTGAAGGTCATGAGTTTATTTCATGGCTGCCTCCTTCAGTTCACAAGTGCAATTTTGCTATGGAGTTCGTGCTCTGTGCAGCGCTCACAGCATATGGCTTGCCTGAGAGACCAAGCCATACAGAATCAAAAACCGGGTGCAACTAGGTCGATCTTCTTGACTTTAACCTTTAATTAAACTACTACAGCCCCTTGGACCTAAACAAATTACTCATATGGTTAAAGAATTTTTGTTAAATAGCCGTTAAAAAAAAAAAAATAAGCTACTAATGCTATTTTTAGTAAATATAATTTTATCCGGATCTCACAAACACTGCTCAGGTATAAACAGAACTTATTCCGTTAACTACACTTCTCTTGGACACACCAATCTAGGAATGCTGGTTAAGTGGCTTCTCTGGAAATAGTGACAGATGGAAATACCAGCTTAGCGGCATCTTGGGTGAGAGAGTTAACATATGTGCCAGTTACAATTATATATTCATTATATCTCTTCTCCAATGCAAAAAGATATGGTTTGAGCATTTTCCATTACATTTTTCACAATGAGCACTTTAATTCTGGTCACAGAAACGGTAGCTGCTGATTTTTGGGGCACAGTTTTAGTACCCTTTTGTTGTTCTTTTGTGTCTGTAGTGGTTTACTTATATTAAGCTGCTTATAAAGATTCTTAAACTTCCTGTGTATATAATAATTATTTATTGCATATTACAATTATTATTATTATTGTTGTTAAAATTTGAATTATTTTTATTGTTTTCATTGTTTGACAGGGTTAGTCATATGAATCTTGCTGGCATAAACTCTGTCAAGGTGAATGTTTGTAATAGTTTTAATTCTTCCAGCTCTGAAGATGTGATTAGTGAATGAATAATATTTTGACTTCAGTTCCAGCTAACATATTATATGTTATATACATATATATACATCTATATATATATATATATAATGAACTTGTTACCTTTTCCGCCCCAAACAAATCATGGTTGGCCTTTCATTCATGCTTTGTGACCTTTCACATGTGCTAGTCTATGTTACAGAGGTGTCAGGTTGTATTGTCTTCACGAAGTGCTTTCGATATTGCGCACCATGTGAGCTGTGAGCTACATGTTGTGTTTTACTCGTTGTTGTGAGTGGCTGGCGACATTGCTTTTCTCAAACTTCAACTGGGGCGTGAAATTACTTCAGCTGTCAGTGTTGACCAGGGCCAAGGAGAGCAGCTTTTCTGCAGCAAAACAGATTTTTAGAGCACACAAGAAAATGTTAATAATTGTGAAACCACGGGACATAGGCTGCGCTCTCTCATGGGATGTAGGCTGGGGCTGTGGGGTAGGTGTTAGGGCCAGTTCCAGATGTTGTGAGGTAATTAAAAGTGATCAGATCATGTAGTAAAGAACATAGGATATCACCGGTGACAGCATCAAAGAAAATAGAACATGACACAGGACATAGGCTGCACTCTTTCATGGGACATAGGCTGAGGCTGTAGGGTTGGGGGGTTGGGGTTAGGGTCAGTTATAGTTGTTCTGTAAAAGCTGTGACATTGTATGATATAGGATATGCGACATCGCCGGTGAGCGCATCGGAGACAATGCTACGTGACACCCCTGCAACATGTGAAAGGTCAAAAATCATGAATAAAGGGCCAACCATGGTTTGTTTGGGGCAAAAAACATAAAAAGAGCCATATATATATTTATATATATATATCTGGTCCAAAGAAAACCTAAACAATCTGGCTTTCCCCATTGACAGCTTCCACTGTGCATTTAACTAACTTATTTAAAATTACTGTACTCATGCATTTTCCTAAATGTTTTGTCTCTCTTTGGGAATTTTTTGCAAAAAACCTGCTGAAAGTTGAAAACATTAAAAGTACAAGCAAAGGCCCATTTTCACGCACTTTGTGCACCTGGACTAAACTATATTGTGACACATTAGAATGTCAGCTGCAGTGTCAAGGTTTGTTGTGCAAATGTAATTTATGTATGTGTCTTTACCTCTGGTTTGCTATTAGACTGAATTACTGTGCCATGAAATTGTATTTGTCTGAAAAGGGTGTCACTAACATTAAACGTGTGAAAAGCTCTGTTTTATTATCAAATTTTGATTGACCAGTTGAGTGAAGCTGGAAAAAGTATGTCAATTGAAAAAAAAATTTCAGAATCTAAAATTCAAATAAGACTTTTTTTTTTAGCAGTTAATTCCTGTAACTCTTTAAGTACCTGGCAGCTACTTGCTTGTCAAGTATGAGCATTAAGCTGTTATTTTGATTGTTATTGCAGTTCAATTTCACAGAATGCATGCATGTGCATTGTTAATATTAATAACGGTGGGCAATTCTTTGTTTCTTACTTACATAACAGGTATTTTTTAAAGAAACAAACTTGCACAATCTTTCTTAGAATACAACAATATATTTGTTTTGGATAGCGGATTAATATTTTCACTGTAATGCTAATTTTTAACAGTAATCTGTAAAAATTAAACACAATTTGATGTTTTCTAACAATTAGTACACTATTTCTTTCTGTGTAAATAAACTTTCTTCACCAAAATGTTACAGTGATTGCTATTTTATAAAATAAAAATACAATAAACTTGTATGTGAACATATATTTGTCAGTTTTTGAAAAAAAAGAACATTGTGTTCATATTTTTTCTTGTCTTGTTCAGCTGCATGTCTTGTTATTTAACTTTAGCATTTCATGCCCTTCAGCTACATTGCAGCAGATATCATCAGCCTCCATTCATCTGTTGATTAGCATTCTCTTTCCAGTTAGGGACTAAGTGTTTGTTGGTCTGCCAGTATATTATCTCTGTATTGTCTTCTGGATCTGCCTCACGATCTATTATTCTCTTCTTGCCTAGGCAGTTTTCTGCACTGATAATTGTCATTTTCTCAATATACGTCAACCTTTGCTATCTGTTAGCCCTCAAAATCCAGTAATAAGTGGTAATTTAAAGAACTAATTCATTCATTCTCGCTCTGTATTCTCCAAATTGTTATGTCTGTAACTGTGAAATGCATACTATAGTCAGTTTCAAAAGTCTTAAAAAAAAAAAAAAAATCCTGTATGGATCGACACAAACTTGTTCGGAGGCCGAATTAGCGCAGTCGAGAAAAAGCTAGCTTTCAAATCCAGCAGCGACTCGCTGCAGCTCACGGGCGGTGTTCGAAACCGGGGTGCTCCCGGGGTTCACCCAGCCTCTGGGAAATGGGCACGAGAGTTGAAGTTGACACTCGGGGGTAAATGAAGGAACGTCGCTGTAGCTACAGAGTTACGTGCGAACAGCGACACAGGCGGACAATTCTTATCAGCTGTCCCTACTGGTGGCAGAGCACTTATGGTTTTTAACCGTGTGCAATTACGCTGGTTCACATCTCCCGACTTTACCTTTACCTTTACACAAATTTGTGCATATGGTCTTAGATTTCCCATGTCCTTATGATTTTTAAATTTACAATTGCACAGGTGCTGCTGTTTTCTTACAGCTGTGAGTTTCTTTGATCTTTGTTGGAATAATAATTTGCGTACCCCTTAAAAATAGAATACATATTTACAGTTTTTGACACAATTCGTTTACTTCAAATGATAAATGTGGAGATCGTTTTGAAAATTATTTATAGATTTTTTTTTTAAGTTGTGCACGACCTTTGGAATGGACAATATCGCGATTGTTCACTTTGACACGTTAGTAAACCTGGCATTTTGTTTTTTCATATAAAATATTAGAGTGAATGACTCCTTTGCTTGAAAAAAAGTAGACTTTTCAATTCCAGGAGACATCAGACACATGGTGCGAGGTCTATATTGGTACAGCCCAGTCGGCACCAAATGGGTGAGGTGGTCAACATGACACCAGCTGCTTTACTTCCCAGGTCATTGCCTGGTATCCATTTCAGATCGACCTTCTTCTTCAGTGTTCGCCTTTCAAAAGGAAGTTAGTAGATTTGTTGTGGTTTACAGTTAGGCTGTGATAACTGCTCCATTTAGTGTAAAACACCCTCTCAGTGGGAACCTGGAAAACATGGACAGTTATGAGAATAAACCTTAATGCAGATTTCAGCCAAAGACCTTCACGCTACAGACAAGCAGCTTGCCCACAACTAGTGCAAGACCACCTCGCCCCCCCCCCCCCCGACTTTAAAAACAATATGAGTAAAAAAAAGGACACACACACACACACACACACACACAAAGGAAATTCCCAAACACTATTAAGCACTATTAACAAGAACTTGGAGAAAAACATCCACATAAATCGAAATGTCAGACAACAGGACGTCTGTGGATTATATATATATGGATATATATATATATATATATATATATATATATATATATATATATATATATATATATATATATATATATATATATATATATATTTCAGAGAAATATATTTATAATTAAAGTGTAAAAATATGTACTATAAAAAATATTGCAGGGTACAATTGAACTCAGTTTCAAAATTGCTTGAACTCCCTCCCCTTTTCCCAACCCTTCCGATTTGAAACTTCCTTGTACCCTCGCGGTTCCTGGGTTGAAAACCACTGATCTAGCCACTGAACCGCCGTACAAGTTAGGGCAGTGTTTAGTAGCTTGCATGTCGGCCCGAAGGTTTCAGTTCCAATCTACACTAAGCTGATTATTATAAAATAACATTGGCTTCCAGTGCGGTGACTCAGCTAAGCACACACACACACACATACACGCGAACAGAAACCAACGTTTTGAGAGAAGTCTTAATTAACGAACAAAACATGACTTTTTTACGACTAAATACGTTACATCAGCACTTTTAATGTCCATAAGTGGTTTGTGTTACTTGGCTAGAAGAGACAACGGCCGCAGATAAATAAATATCAAATACTTGTAATATAAAAAGTATATAACTTGACATCATCTAATGCTAAAAGGACTCAGTATTCCTTATCGCTTGTCAAGTAGTCTTAAATGTAACGTAATCTTGACAATAGACATCACCAACTAGAAACATTGCTTGTGTAGCATTACATACTCTGATGCATGTTAAGATATCATACATTATATGTATGTATATGTATATGTGTGTGTATGTATGTATATATATATATATATATATATATATATATATATATATATATATATATATATATATATATATATATATATATATATATATATATATAGCACTCTATAGTTCATTGGACCAATATTTCTTACCACAACAACAAGGGTCCTCCAAAGACACATCACTGTAGTGTCACGGCTGCCTGCGTTTGTTTACGTGCGTGACTGACGTAAAATGCGTTTCATATGTGACAGGCTAAGAGAACTGATTGCCCACATCAGAAAGGAGACAAGGTACATTATTTGATCACGTCTTGAGAAGGAGAAAACTGGAGTACATCGTCACTGTTGGAGAGAGAAGAGGTAGAGGGAGGCCAACAGAGAAGATCCTGGACAGTCTGACATCACAGGCTGGAAGATTATCTGCGTTAGAGTTTACAGAAGATACATGAAACAGTTTAATATTTTATTAGGAATTCTTCTTCTTCTTCTTCTTCACTTCCTCTTTTACCTCTGTGGGTGTCGAAGGAGATAAAGGTTCTGTTTCTAGCTCTTCTGGCCGCCTCGACCATAGGCACATCGTGCTGTTGTAGAGTTTCTCTGATGTTATCCTTCCATCTTGTTCTTGGTCTACCCAGTGCTCTACGTCCTTCTTCTCTTTCCATGTATGCTTTGTATGGTATGGTATCACAAGGCATTCTCTCTGAGTGGGCAAACCATTTCACTTGCTGTCTTTGTATGTAATCCAGAATTGGTTCTGTGCCGACTTGTTCTCTTATGATCTCATTCCTGATCTTATCTCTTATGGTCACTCCTACAGCCCTTCTCAGACATCTCATTTCCGTGGTTACTAATTTTCTTTTATGGTTTGTTGTGAGTGACCATGTCTGGCACTGGTAGCACAGAGTTGGAATAAATATGCTTTGAATAAGATGTCTCTTTGTGCTGATTGGGATTGTCTTATGCTGTAAGAGGGGGGCTAGCTGTCCCAATACTTGGTTTGCTTTACTGCATCTAATGTCAATTTCTGTATCCAATTTCCCATCTTCGGTAAATGTAGTTCCCAGATATTTAAACTCAGATGCCTGTTTAATGCCTTTGTATTCTTTTGCTATGTTTAGATCTGTCTTCTTTTTTCCTATTGACATTACTTCTGTCTTTTCAGTGTTGATTCACATATTATTTGTTTTACATTCTTTATTCATGGATGTTAGATGTTGTTGCAATTTCATGGCTGTATCTGCTATCAAGGCCTGGTCATCTGCAAAGAGTAATTCGTTGATCTTACTAAGATCTTCATTCATTGGCTTGGCATTCTTGCATATACTGTCGATGTAGGTGATAAACAGCAGTGGTGATGAGACACACCCCTGTCTTACTCCAGATGTCACTGTGAAAGGATGAGATGTTCCCTGATTTATTCTAACTACACTTCTACAATCCCTGTATAAACTTTTGCACACTTCGATGAGGTGTTCGCTTACTCCATATCTTGCCATTATTTTCCATAATAATTGTCTGTCGACTCTGTCAAATGCCTTCTCGTGGTCTACGAATGCCACAAATAAGTTTTTATTGTATTCAATGTTCTTTTCTATTAACTGCTTAAGTGTGAAGATTGCATCTGTGCAGCTTCTATTTCTCCTAAATCCCATCTGTTCTTCTGCCAGCTGTGGTTCTATCACTGGTCTCAGTCTTGTTTCTATTATCTTGGCATACATTTTGCCAACATGGCTTAAAAGAGAGATGCCTCGATATTGACCGCATTCTCGTTTGCTTCCTTTGTTCTTCCACAATGGTATAACTATTGCATGTTGCCAAACAATAGGGGCAGTTTGTTGTACCCATGCTGCATTGAATATTATGTGAAGCCATCTGATGGTGCTTTCACCTGCTGCTTGAATTATTTCTGTAGGTAATCTATCAGCTCCTGGTGCTTTATATTTGGGAGACTGTTTAATGACTCTTTCTATTTCATCCATTAGTATGTGTGGTTCTAACACTGTTGCTCTGTGCTCTTCAGTTGTTCTTTCCTGATGATCTCCTATAGGATTAAAGAGCTCATTGAAGTATTCCCTCCATCAGGACATAATTCGGGACATTCGCATAAGTGCTTCTTCCCCATCTTCAGCAGCAAGCTCAGAGTTCCAATTCCGATGGTACAAGTAGTAGTCTGCTGTATATCCGTTTCATCTTTCCCTTGAGAGTTGATCGTTGACTAGATCCCCTGGTCCTCGCAACACCATTCTCCTCAGACCGTGCTGATCAGTATATGCTTTCGCACTATTCACTCGCCCCCAAAGGGTCCTTACAACATCTAGCTTGTCATGCATCCATTCACCAGCAAGTTATTCAGAACCAGCCATTCCATCTGCCTGTTCATTTTATAATACACTGGCGTAACCTGAAAAAATATCCGAAAAACGCTAACTACCCGGGACCTCTCAGGCGATGATTGCAGCTCTTCACGGAGCATACCGGTCGTCCACCTTTTTCGACATGCTGTGTGAGTTGGTTACAATTACGACGTGTATTACATCTGATTCTCAAACTGCGGAAGGCTGCAGTGACTGCCTCATCTCCATTCTCAGACTATGTTGTGATGTCATGTGTCAGTCTGTGCTGCACTAAGCGACGTTGCTTATGCTAAGAACCCGCATGAACTTCGTCTGCCTTTCAACGCAAAGCCAGCTGTATAGATAATCATATCCCCTGGGTGAAAATTGTCATGAATCATTTGTTGAACTTCTGATTTTGCAGCGTTCGCTGGCCAGTCCCTGCACTCACGGAGCCAGTATGGAGTGACTCAATTGCAATGAAGTTGAAATCCCGACTGAGACTAAGACCCCAGTTACGGCCCAGTGTGATTATATAACCCTACACAAGTCAGGCTTTTGCTGAAACACTCTTACCTACTCCTCTCCTCGCCCTGTGTTATCAAGTCTGCTCACATGTCCAATTGTATCTTCAGCTTGCGCCATCCAAGACCTTCCTCTTTTCAGTTGTAACCCTTAGCTCTACCTAGAGCTTCGTGCAGATGTTTCTTGTCTGCGGCTACTCTGAGATGTGGCTTTTCCTGCATCACTTTGAGATAGACATGATTACCAACGCCACACGGCATGGACTGTACGAATAAGATGTGACAGGCTGCTACATACGGATACAAGGGTTGACGAAACACCCCCGACTTGTGTCATCTAGAATTCACTTAGCATGCACCCTATACTGGAGTGAAAAGGTACTGAAGTTATGTGGGCACGACAGCGATACTACTGGAATGATAACATCAAGTGATTGGCTAATATCAGGCTGGGTGAGTATACAATCAGGGCGAGAGAATGAAAACAGTGAAAATCTACTACAGTCAACTTTCCTTGTGCAGACGGCACCTGACTGACTGACTGATTGACTGATTGATTCACTTTATATGACTTTCTCCGATTTACGAGGAAAACAATTTAACTGGTGCGCCGAACGACCCATTTCTAAACGAATCTAAACGATATTCAGGGCGTGGGTAAGATATCAACCTCGCCAAACACTTCTAAAAGGAGGTTCCAACAGCCAGGGTCGGTGTATTCTTAACAAATGAGCTATAATTGGGGTGCATTCATAATCAACTTTATCTGCTGAGAGATACCGGGCACTTTGAGGAGTGTTCTTGTTGTAATTGGGACCATTCTAGTCTATTTGTCAGTCAATGCAATAGCACACATATGTGCCTGAATATGAGTATTAAACTGTCATCGCAATCTAGCAGGCCGACAAAGATCAGTTTATTTATTTATCTTTGTACCAGAGCATGCATGTGTAAGAGGAAATGAACGAGTGGACAGGCTTGCCACGTGTCTAATGTGGAGGAAGGCCGTGCAATGGACCAGGCTGATATACTGAATACGAGAAGAAGCCACTTGCACGACGCAAGTGATGACTGTGAATCTGAAACTATGATCTGGTTATAAGAACACCAAATGAAAGAAGAATGATCCCAGACGGAAGCACTATGCGGAAAGCCAAAGAAAAAGAATAATAAACTATCACACAGCTGACGATGCTCGCCCAGGTGATGTGATCATCGGTAAAGATGGTTCTCTGTTGAGAGGCAGGTGCAATTCATGGGGGTTCTTACGGGAGGTTTGAGAACCAGCTGTACATGTATGTCGTAATTATAACTGGCTCACAGAGCATGTTTAGAAAGGTGGGGACAGGTATGTTCCGAGCAGAATGGCTAATATGGCTTCAGAGGTCCGGTTAGTTCGCGTCTTTTGTATATTTTCTCCAGGTCAAGGCAGTGTGTTATGAAACGAACGGGGAGAAGGACTGATTGGTTCTGCACAACCTGGTGGTGAATTAACTCATGACAAGCTAGATGTTGTAAGGGTCCTTTTGTAGGCTAGTGAACAGTACTAAGGCACAGATGATCATCAGGTGAGAAAGATGGTGTGCTGCAAAGAGTGACTAGGGCATCTGGTCGATAATCAACACACAAAGGAAACGTGAGACGGATATACAATCAGCCTGTTATTGGTACCACTGGAATCGGAACTGTGCGCTTGCTGCTGAAGATTGAGGCACAGAGCGCTTATGGGAATCACCCGAGAGCTGTGATGTCAATGCTTAACTAAACATTAGCCTGACTCGCTAGCGTAGTTAGTTAAACCTGACTTCGCGGTGACTGGGTGACGAACTTCTTGTGGTCCGGGTTCACGCCCGATGGTGGACAGAAAAGCCACATTTGTCTCAGATTTACGGTATCTATCAAGGAATCAAGGCTGAAGGGTTGCGATATCTATAGTACCGAGCTGGTTAACAACTCATGGTTTCTGGATACTAAAAAAATAATAATATTGAAGCTGGTGTCGTCATCCGCTGCATACTGAGAGATTAATTGAAGAGGGCCTCTTGACATTTATGAATTGAATTTTTTTTTTTATTTGCAGTGAACCTCATCTGTAAAGCAATTTAATTTTTACAACTTGTTAGATTTTTTTTAAAGAAAACAAATTGGGGGGGGGGGGGGGGGGAGGGGGGGGGGGGGGGGGGGGGGGGGGGGGGGGGGGGGGGGAGGGGAGGGGGATAGGGGTGGATGTATTACGCATGAAGTTTGATGGCCTGCTAGGTATTTATTTGATCAAATCAGAAATAATAAATGTTAAAACAAATTGGAACGGCCACAGATGGTTTTACATTCACTTGGTTAGGTTTTTGAAATTGCTACTGTCACTTTTCCTGGCTTCTTTATCGGACCCTCCAATACTTCATGATGATTGTACGGACATAGTTGCTTCTCTCGTTTCTTGCTTCAATGAATGCAGTCAGACGTCGCCGTTTCGCTTTAGGATGCGCTGATGTCAGTTTTTATCATTCACATACAGGTAATTGCGGTTATTGTTGCTCACTGCACATATTTGTGTAAGGGCGATGTGAGGTGTATAATTGCTATCTATAAGCTTCGTATAGTGTAAGGAAACTTCAGCGTTAACTGTTATTGTTTAGATTTCATAAGACTCAAAGATATGCAACTGTCTATATGGAAAGTTTCAATCTATCTATCTATCTATCTATCTATCTATCTATCTATCTATCTATCTATCTATCTATCTATCTATCTATCTATCTATCTATCTATCTATCTATCTATCTATCTATCTATCTATCTATCTATCTATCTATCTATCTATCTATCTATCTATCTATCTATCTATCTATCTATCTATCTATCTATCTATCTATCTATCTATCTATCTATCTATCTATCTATCTATCTATCTATCTATCTATCTATCTATCTATCTATCTATCTATCTATCTATCTATCTATCTATCTATCTATCTATCTATCTATCTATCTATCTATCTATCTATCTATCTATCTATCTATCTATCTATCTGTCTGTCTGTCTGTCTGTCTGTCTGTCTGTCTGTCTGTCTGTCTGTCTGTCTGTCTGTCTGTCTGTCTGTCTGTCTGTCTGTCTGTCTGTCTGTCTGTCTGTCTGTCTGTCTGTCTGTCTGTCTGTCTGTCTGTCTGTCTGTCTGTCTGTCTGTCTGTCTGTCTGTCTGTCTGTCTGTCTGTCTGTCTGTCTGTCTGTCTGTCTGTCTGTCTGTCTGTCTGGTCTGTCTGGTCTGTCTGGTCTGTCTGGTCTGTCTGGTCTGTCTGGTCTGTCTGGTCTGTCTGGTCTGTCTGGTCTGTCTGGTCTGTCTGGTCTGTCTGGTCTGTCTGGTCTGTCTGGTCTGTCTGGTCTGTCTGGTCTGTCTGGTCTGTCTGGTCTGTCTGGTCTGTCTGTCTGTCTGTCTGTCTGTCTGTCTGTCTGTCTGTCGCAATTAGGCACTGCATAATGCTGTTTATACCATTTGATTTGAAATATGTTACTATAAACGTGTACAATAACGTAACGTGTAGAGCTTTAATATGATGCCTGTCAGTATATAAATAGAACATTCCCATTGCGTTGTCAGTATACAATGGCTGCACATTCGCATGTTTACTAAAAAAAGAGAGTAAATACATCAAACAAAGCTGTGACACAACAAACAAGGTTTTTGTTAAAATAATTCAATACTCGTCATCATCATGTGCTCTGCCAACTGGCGTAATCGCTCATGCGTCTCCACAGATCACGATCCCTGGTTGCCTGGAACAGCTTCCTTGATGATATCCCTCCATGCCATCGCTTCAGCCCATCCAGCATCATCTTTTGTGGTCTGCCTATACCCCCTTTTCCACTGATCTTTCCAGTTGTCACGATGTTCTATTCTAATTATGTGGCCAAAGAACAGTGTTTATCTCTTTCTTATTGTTGTATATAGAGATCTACTTTCATTAACTTCTTTCAAGCAATCGTTATTAGTTACTCTGGCTGTCTCAGAAACTACATCTCTGTTGCTTCAAAATTCTTCCTAATTTGTTCACTGACATTCCAAGATTCGCTGCCATACAGCAGAACAGGTTCTATGTAACATTTTAGCACTTTCTTTCTGACATTAAATGAGAGCGATTTATTGCATACGATATTTTTCTGCTTTTAATCTCTGCCACACGTTTTCCATCTGATGATATGATTGTTCCCAGGAATTTATTGACTTGGTTAAGTCTTTTTCCTTTGATTGAGATATCACAACGTTAAGATATCTTTTTCTTTAATATAACCATTTACTTCCATATATTCATTACTACAATGTATAAAACGGGTGATGGGGTGTGTGGTGCATTTTCTCGTTCGCAAAAATAATTCTCTAGATGTAAAGTAAAGATCAACCCTCAAGCCTTTAGTCGCATCGTGCATACAGGAAGAGCACCCATATTTTTACAGACCAATCGGCACTAGATAGGCAAAGTGGCCAGCATTACGCCGGCTGTCTTTACTTCCCCAGGCCATTCATCCTGGTACGTACAATTTTAGGCTGGATCGACCTGCGACGCCCACATACCATGACAAAATATTCACGCAGCCAGCAGTGGGTTTCGATCACGTTGCGTTGGAATTACGAGTCGGATTCGCAACGCCTGCGCCACGGACGCCGTCAATACTCAGGATTTACCCAGTATAATGCCATCTTTTTCGTCATAAAACTGCTGATACCAGTGGTCGCTCAGACATTTCTCTTATTTCACGTTTTTTGGATTTGTCCCATTTCTTTAATGTATATCATCATCATCATCATCATCATCATCATCATCATAAACCACTGCTGCCGTTAGGTGCCGTGGGGAGAAATAATGTGCGATCCAATGCACGCTAGCGCGACTGGCTATTTTCATGCCGTGAAGACGTAGAGTGTCTTTAATGTTGTCAGTGCGTGTTTTCCATGGCCGTCCTCTTGTTCTTGAAGCTTATCTTCTGACATGTAGTGCGTGTGATGGTATTTGATCTTGCTGCATTCTAACGAGATGGCCAAACCACTTGATCTGCTGTTTCTCGATTAATCTAGTACAAGGTGTCGTTCCCACAATTTGCCTGATAGTTTCAATATTCACTCGATCTCGGATGGTTAGGTTGGCTTGCCTTTCTCAGGCATCTCATCTCGACGGTGGTGATTTTGCGTATCTGGGCTTTAGATAGTGTCCATTGTATATATAGCTTAGTTTAAAACATAATTTTAAAGCCTAGGGTTAGGCACCAGAGAGGAAATCTAGGTCAAAATGTGGAGAGAATGCATCTTCCTTGTAGCAACCAGGTCCTTCTGTATATAAATAGAGAAGGCCGTGGTAGCAACATACGGATGCGGCTATCACGCTGAATTAGCAACATACAGATGCGGCTATCTTGCTGAATTAGCAACAGACAGATGCGGCTATCTAGCTAAATTAGCAACATACAGATACGACCTTCTTGCTGAATTAGCAACATACACATGCGGCTATCTCGCTGAATTAGCGACATACGGATTCGGCTATCTCGATGAATTAGCAAAATACTGATGCGGCTATCTCGCTGAATAAGCAACATAAGATGCGACCTTCTTGCTGAATTAGCAACATGCAGATGCGGATTTCTCGCTGAACAATCTCCAAATATTTCAGTTTAAGAGAAAAAAAAAATCATTTCACCATGTCATCTTACGTTTCAAGTTTAGCTGATCTGAGTCAAGAATTGACATCACAGCACTCGGGGCCTTCCCATGCGTGATCCGTCCTCATCAGCAGCCAGCGCAGATGGTACCGGTCAAATTCTGGTTATATGTCCGTCTTGTCTTTCCTCTGAGTGTAGTGAGCCGGCCAGACCCTCTGGTTACACCCAGGTGCCTCATTCTCTCCAGGCCATAATAATCTTGTTTCTCTACAAATTCCGTTGCTTGTCCCCAATGAGCATTGACCACATATGTCTTGTCGTGAATCAACTCACTACCCAGTGGTGCAGATCCAGCCATTTTGTCTGCCTGTTCATTACCCACTAAGCATTCCTGGAAAAAAAGATCCAAAGTATGCTCACTACCCGTGACCTTCCCAGTGAAGCTTGCCACTCTGCTCGAAACATCCCTGTCTTCATCTTTCTCTTACGCTCTAAACAGGATTACATTAAAGTGATGCTCACAACAACAGAACTGTTCGAGTAGTGAAACTTAGCCTACCAGGGATCCTTAGAAATGGAAAGGCAGAACTTAGGAATGCTATAGGAAATCGTATCTAGCCCATTCTGTCTAGGAATTTTAAAACACCACAGGCACTCTTAACAATCTATGAAGTTGAATTGGAGAGAAGACTTCCAAAATTACAGACAAGTCATGTTGTCTGTCGGGGAGAGGGGGTGGGCGGAGGGTGGTAATAATACAAAACAAAACTGTCATTATATCATTCCATACTAGAAGCGAAAATCCCTAAGTACAATGAAAAATTTAAAAAAAAAGAGAGAGTTCGTTACGCGGGAACTAGAAACAGAAATATTCTAGCCCAGACTTGAGATCTTTTGTTTACAGTCTAGGTAGCAGTAACAAGTAAACTAAGCACACTGACCACAAATCCTAATCTGAATTAAAACAACTGAAACTATGATTACCAGATTCACCATCTGTTTATTTCACTGAATATAAAACAATACTAAGCGCTGTTCACAAAAAATACATTAACAACAGCTAACCTGCCAAGCCCTTTACTAATAAAATGAAATATCACCGAGCGATGATACACACTGATATATCTCTTTAGTCGTTAGTAGTTCTTCGTTGCGGTTCCGGCATCACATCAGACGAGCTTGGCCCATAATTGCTCAACCGCCTATGCCAGTGATTCCAGTCACAAACTGAGTCAGGTACGCTGGATACTTCATATGTATGCCGTAATCATACAAAGTGTCCTCAATCACTAAAACACACACGATTTGATCCGGCAAACGATAAGGTGCATGAATCCTTATACATACTGTGAGAGCAGGTGTCATCGCTGAAAAACAACTTTATTCGTCGAATAGCTGGGCGATGAGTGGATTAAAACTATTCCTCACCATTCTCTACAGGTCCTCGGCCAAGTTGCAGCCACGGCCAGCAAATAAATAGTAGTTATAGCACACGCATTGTCCGAGGAACACAGTGAAGAAAAATACATCACCCATCATTGCCATTATGTACGAATCTGGAACTCAGTCAATAACCGATGGTCACAGCTCACAGTGCCGCCAGGAACACTAAACTCAGTAGCTCCGCTGCAAACCAGTCTCCCACAAACTTGCAACATCGAAACTGGAAAAGAAACTGCGACAAGAACTGTCAACATAAGCCAAGTTCTCAATCGTCATCCATTCCAAATCAATGTCAGAACCGAAGTCACTGATATATCTTTATACAGTTTAACTACCAAAGACAAATTCAGGGCTAACTATCGAAAACGTACCACAGTTATCGTCAACAAGCCAGACTAATCGTTCACCCCAACGCATTTGCTCGAACACGTGCTGCTGAGCACATGTACCGTGCATCAGCTGCTGGTTGAGCGAGGTCTCCTGCCTCTCGAGTGCCTGCGGGTTCATTCCGGAAGCCAAAGTGAGGGCTGTTTTTTTATGCACAGTGGCCAGGTATTTTTCACAAGTGAAATCAAACCAAATCAAGGTATATGTCGTACAAACTAAAATCCAGTTAAAATCGTCGTAGCCCGCTTACAATTCTTGTTGATATATATTACAGAAGGTACATTTCAAGGCAAGGAATATACTCGAGTAAGATAGCAAACGACTGCATGAGCTTTTTCGGCGTGGCACATGATGACGATGATGATGATGATAATAGTCCCAGGCAGAAGCGACGCTAGTGGATTTTTTCCCTGAAGAGGGGACCTCGGGCAGAGTAGGTTTGGGAAACCCTGGCGAACAACGGTTTCATTTACAGTCTTATATTCCACTGTGGCCAGATTGGCCATAATTTTTTTTTCCTATTGATGTAAACTAGAACGACCGGAGACCTGCCCTAATCCACTGTTCAGATGATAATTTATGCTTTCGCTGACATAATCTTCATGTGTCTGCTGCACGGCGATGTTATTTTGTAATTCAATGACGTTGCGTCTTATCGATGAATTGTTTATCCTTCACTGGCATACAATTATACAACGTTTACATGATGTTGGATATACTGACATAGATACGTACTGTTAGTTTACCTTGACATTCAGTTAGATCATACTGACATCTAGCTTGAACATTTTGACATCATAAGTTCATTCGCCCACTGTTACAACACAAAGACATACTGTTATATCTTTGTAATACTGTTTTTTTTTTTTTAATACTCTTTCTTCCCTAGAATTGTAGTGGCTTTCAACATTCAATATTCTACCTTTTGTTGTCCAAAACATAATAGCATTGAAGGCAATTTACTATTTTGTAAGAAAAATGAACTCCAAAACACTTCCACTAATAAGTGTGTGACTGGCTGCAATAAGCTTATGGCAATAGAAATCATCCTGTGGATAGATAGGTCTAGAGAACTACAGGGAGAGATTAATCAGTACATACATGCGCATCATAAGTACAAAGGTTTGCATAAGAGGTGTTATTATATCTTGAGTCGGAATCATGATCAGAATCATGATATTCCGGATCTCTTTAAACATGTATATATACAGTCATGGCTGCTTTCTGATAAAGTAAAGTAAAGGACCCTTTTCCACGCCTTTAGGCGTATAGGGCATATAGGGCTAGACCTATATTTTTATAGACCAATATGCACAAGATGGGTGATGTGGTCAGCATCACGCCGGCCGCCTTTACTTTCCCGGGACTGCATCCTGTACCCACTCAAGGCTGGCTCGACCTAGGAGCCATGGTCTTTTTTTTTTAAGTCTGGCTCCGCCAGGGAGCGAACCCATAACCTTCCGATCCGCAGCGAGCGTCTAGACGCTCGGCCACGGCGACTCCCCTGTTTTCTGGAGGTACCGGTATTATTGATTTTTTTTAGGCATAATTTTTTTCCCAGCTCTTTTGTCTTAATTATTTGAGTTCAGTCGACGATTCATTCATTACTAGTAACTCCCCGTACTTTTAAGGACGACATTTTTCGTTCTTTGAAGCCCTACTCTGGCTCTTGCCAGGGGCCGCAATATAGCCTGGCCATAAATATGACCTAAAGGCTGAACGAGGTTTCTGGGACCTCTTCACGGTGAACCTCGCCCACATGGTGGCACTTTGTGTCATCGGGTGTTTATCGCTTGTGTGATGTCCTGGTGGAGTAGAAAGTCAGTCAGTCGGACATATCAACATAATGGCACACAGGTGTAAACACATAAGGGCTACGTTCTACTTCTATCCCAAGCGTGAGTCTGAAATCCTCAAAGCAGTGCACGAACTCCCTTACACCGCCGAGGATCCTGAAATACTTTGGGTAGATTTTAACCCCAAAGTTTGCCTGGGCAGCGCCGTTAAGCTACTCTTTTCAATTTCCCAGAGATCAGGGGAGATTACTAGTAGTCCACGTGAACAAATTGCAGCCTTCATAGGGGTTTGGAGCCGGGACCTTCAGCACTTGAAGCAGATGCCATACCTCAAGATCATACCCCCCCCCCCCCCCCCCCCCCCCCCCCCATCCCCAACCCTCCAGCCCTTCTGTACTTGACACTTCGTAATGAGTAACGGAATTTTTTTTGTCTAGAAAAAAAAAGTATAGGATAGATTACCACCCCCCCCCCCCCCCCCCCAACTTCAAATTTTTGTTTTTTTTATTACGATTACATTTTTTTGAATGTACTCTTAAACGTGTTAGACATATTAAACAATCGATACTACAATAAAATTGGCTACAAATAATTGCATAATCTTTTGAATATTAATTAATCAAGCACAATTAAAAAAAAAAAAAGCATTGATATCCCCATTTAAAAAATAAAAGGTCGCTTTACACCCTCCAGTGGCGAATCGGATATTAGTAGGCCCTCAGGTATCAATGGCGCATCGGGTATCAATGGTGCATCAGGTATCAGTGGCGCATCGGGTGTCAGTGGCGCATTGGGTCTCAATGGTGCATCGGGTAACAATGGTGCATCGGATATGAATGGTGCATCGGGTATCAGTGGCGCATCGGGTATCAGTGGCGCATCGGGTATCAGTGGCGCATCGGGTATCAGTGGCGCATCGGGTATCAGTGGCGCATCGGGTATCAGTGACGCATCGGGCTATAGGTGAGTCTAGACTCATATTTTCATAGAACTCGGTGGGTGATGTGGCTTTTACTTCCCATGATTTTACCAAGTACCCATTCATTTAAGACTAGGTCGACCTAGGAGCCAAGCTAATGCTTGAACAAATTCCGCTACCATGCAGATTTGAACCTACGACTGTCGGATCCACAGGCGAGCGAGAAATCAAATAGTGACAAAGAAATCATAACTTCTTTATTTTCTAATTTTAACCCAGATGGATATCATTGCTACTAGTACAGTTGTCCCGTACTAAAATGTTTTTAGACCATCCTAACATATGATAGACCATAACAGAATGTTGCTAGATTAAACTGGTACTGTTGTACTGTACTAATACATTCTAGTTTATACTAGCATCTTGATATGCCATGCTGCTATATTTTAAAACTATACTTACATATTATTGGATCATACTAACATATTGGTAAACTATAATGGCATAGTAATATATTATACTGGCACATGGTTTAAACTTTAAAATAGTATAATATACTGACCAATTGTGAGACTGCTCTAACATATTGTTTAACCATATTGGCATTATGTTAAACTATGCTGACAAATTGTTAGATAACGCTGCCATACTGTTAAGCTGTAATGACCTAATATTAGATCAAGATTTAGTTTTAGAACATACTGCACAAATGCGGTTAGAAATGTTGGTGCAAGAGTGTACATAGAATTCCCATATGGTACTAGGGATAAGTCCAGTGGGCCAACCGCGAAGTACTGCCATAACTAGCTACAACACAAGCGCCTATTCTCTTATGGACAGATCAGAACACGTAATTATCCTTCGCCTCAGAAAAGGGCATAACTAATTTACGCAACCACATGTACACACAGTTTAAGATAGGCGTATCAGCCACGTGCACTTGTGGAAAGGCGCCACAGACAGCAGAACGTGTACTTCAAGACTGCACTGAATTTTAGGTAAACCTTTTGACCAGAAAAAACAACAGTGGAGCGTAAACTCTACGGATCACTTGATGAACTTAGAACGACAGTAAAATTATACGAGAGACAAAATTGCTGATATAGACAACTTGTTTTAGGCGAACGAACGACGAAGCAGAAGAAGAAGAACATAAAGTTGACATGCTATTACTATACTATTATAACATTACATTATGTTAACATATGTTTGGACTGTACTGACATAATGACAGACTATACTTATGTATTATTAAACTATACTGACAATAGTTAGACCGCGTTAAATTGGTGTTTAACTATACTGACATATTGTTAAACCAAGTTAACATACTGTTTAACTGTGGTGGCATAATATTATATTAGGTTAACACATTGTTAATTATAGTGAAATAGTGCTAGACTAGTTTAATTTACTGTTAAACTATCCTGGCATAATGTTAGACTATAGTCACAACTTGTGCTTTACTAACATAAGTAAGCTCTTCAGAAAGGTGCATGTTAGAAAATCCCACACACATAATTCCACATTTATAATTCTTTTATGGAAGTCGCCTTGGCGTACCGGCTAGAAGCTCGCCTCTGCATCAGAAGGCCGTTGGTTCGCTCCCTGGCAGAGCGGACTTTTTTTCAGAAATGACCATGGCTCCTAGGTCGACCCAGCCTTAAGTGGATACCAGGGGCAGTCCTGGAAAGTAAAGGCGGCCGGTGGGATGCTCACCACATCACCTATCTTGTACCCTTGGTTTATATAATATAGGTCTAGCCCTATACACCCAATAGCCGTGAAAAGGGGTCCTCTACATTATTTATTATTATGTTATGGTTGTTAAACATACAGTGATATCTCGATATTTCCCAAATCCCTTCCAGATCCTTTTACGAATACCAAACAGGACTTATCACCAAACAAATCCCCCCCCCCCCTTTTTTTTACCAAAGAAAAAGGAAGAAAAATAACGGAGGGAGACTGATTTATCCATTAAGATAAACCCCCACCTCCTCCAACCCCCCCCCCCCCCCCCGAATTGTTATCAGCACTTTATACATTGCATCAAATACTATCATAAGTCCTTCATCTCAGAAGATCTGCTGCAAGAATAAGAGGACGCTCTCGACAAATTTGGATCGACATAAAAGACATTTTGCGCCTTCACGGCATAACAATAGCAAGTGCCAACCAGCGTGCACTGGATTTAAAATTATCCCTACCCACGGCGCTTAACGTCAGAAGTGGTTTATGGTGATGATGATGATGATACACTGAGGGGGTTATTAAATAACTTAAACACTGCTTAATACTAAATATAATTACTAAACAAGCTCCATTGGACCAAAAGGTAAAGAAAAGACGCTGACGCTGGATAGGACACACATTGAGAAAGCCGGAGAACATAAAACTAGAAAGTATTTGCACTGGAACCCACAGGGGCACAGGAATAAAGGAAGGCCAAAAAACACATGGAGAAGGAAGGCGGAGAATGAAGTTAGAACATGAGGAGAACTGCATGCCATAGCAAAAGATAGAAAGACTTGAAGTGAGTTGGTTGAGGGCCTATGCTTCATTGGGGGCTAGAAAGGTAGAAGAAGAGTAATAAAATACCAAAAGAGTCGAATGCCTAGTAACGTGGCACTGAGAAGGGAGGAGAAGATATCATTGTTTGGAGTCCACTTGAAAAAAAAAAAAAAAAAACTTAAGGAATCTAGATTTCTGGTAATATTTCTTTCTATTTTCTGTCCATTTTCCCTACTTGGACCTGCTGGAGACTCGTAAGCTAACAACAAAAAAAAAAAAAAGGTATCCGAAGGAAAAAAATATGTTCGCGTCCAAGAAGTACGTAATCCAATTTGGATATATTAAAAAGCGGACGTTTGAACAACGGATCAACATCATGGCACACGGTAGCAACCCATAAGTGCTCCTTTCTTCTTCTAATTCAAGTCTGAAGCCAAAGAAGCCCAGCACAGTGCACAGGATCTGTAGCACCGGCGAGGATCCTAAAATACTTTGGGTACATTTTAAACTCCAAATTTTGCCCGGGCAGCGCCTTTAGGCTACTCTTTTCAATATCCAACTGCCAAGGGATTTTTTTACGTGCGCAACAATGCACACGGGCGTCTGATCTCACCACCCAGAGACCAGGGGGAATTACTAGTAGTCCAAGTCCAGGTGAAACAAATCACAGCCCTTACCGCATCCCTGGACGTACATTGTGATA
>CAJHNH020000497.1:245000-265546 GCA_905116865.2 Candidula unifasciata
GTTCTGCAAATCACCTGCTACATGATGATGACGACGATTTTGGAAGTCAAGGTTCTCCCGACAAATTCCACGGAGGCGAAGAAGTGGAAGAACTGAATTGATTCCTTGTGGGAGATAAGTGGTAGAATGTATAACTGGAAAAAAAAAAAAAAAAAACACGGAAATCAGTAGGCATGTATGTAGTATACTGAGGTACTGAGGCTTTTAGAATCCAACATGATAGTGAGATCCAGAAGGTGTGCAGAACGACAGTTCCAAATCCTAAAAGTGAGCCTACTATTCATTTAATTAATAGCAAAGATATTAAAATCAAAAACGCAATTTCTAATTAACGTGTTGTTGCCATCCGTTTGCCTGTCACACTGTGACCTTTTCTCTACTCGCGGAGACAGGACAGGAAGAGATCTCTGGAATGGACCCTTCTGTTCGCTTCGCATAAAGTACTTTTCGGTGTCTGATATTTCTGCGGTTCATATTCTGCATGGTCGACCTCCTCTGGCTCTGTTACCGTTCTATCCGTATAGCATAACTCTCTGCGGTGCTGTGTCTGATGACATTCTTGTTACTATCTGCTTTTTGCTCGCTTAGCTTTAACTTTTCCATCCATTTTGGTAACAACAACAAATAAACAAAAAATCTGGGCACAGTGAATACATATTTAGGTCTGAAACTATTCAATGTTTTCACGAGCAAGATTGCCTGCCTGGAAATACCTGGAGTTGGCAGAATATGGACATTTGCAGACGATGTTCTTGTATATAGGAGGGGGAGAGATCATAATAAAATAGCTGAAGAGTTACAGGAAACAGTAAATAAGGTGATTGACTGGTGTACAGAGAGGAGTGCTGTAATCAACCCAGAAAAAGCTACCGTCCTGTGATGTTCTTTGGACAACAGGATTGTTAGAGCTGATGTTCACAGACTCAAATAAATGGCAGGGACATCAAAAGAAACAGCAGACTGTGGTACCTGGGAATCACCTTTGACAGAAGTTTGTTTTTCAGGGATCACCCATGTCGTAACTGTAACAGACTCTGAAAGCATACTGAAAAAAGGTGAGAACAGGGATGCTTCGAGCAGAGTGGCTAGCTTCACTGGAAAGGTCACGGGTGGTGAGCATACTTCAGATCTTTTCTCCAGGCCATACCGTTGTGGTGGGTAATGAACAGGCAGACAGATTGGCTGGATCCGGATCACTGGGTGGTGAATTGTTACATGACAAGGCAGATGTGGTCAAAGCCCTTTGGGAACAAGCAACGGAATCAGTAGAGAAAGAAGATTATTTTGGCCTGGAGAGAATGAGGCACCTAGGTGTTACCAGAGGGTCTGGCCGGCTCACTACACTCTGAGGAAAGGCAAGACGGACATATAACCACATTTTGACCGATACCATCAGTATTTTAACTCTGGGCTGGCTGCTGAAGATGAGGACGGAGTATACAGGGGAATGCTCTGAGTGCTGTGATGTCAATTCTTGACTCAACTCAACTAAACTCAACTAAACTCAACTAAACTCAACTAAACTCAACTAAACTCAACTAAAGCTTGAAAAGAGTTCCATATATCTATAGCGTAGATTCATATAGCAAGTCACATTATTTGTCAGTCTCCATTCTTCACACTAGCTGTTAGAGTAATTTTTTACATGTTACATCTGCTTAAGCAATTGAGGTTTATGCGACTCTCAGTTGCCACATTGGCACAGTGTGTCAAGACACGTCTTTCCTGTTTCTACGCGTGATGAAAACAGTTCTAAGGCAGGTACATTTCTTTATTGTGAAAGTTGTCCATCGCAGAGGCCTGTACAGACAAACTTTACACATTCAAAACAGGCAAATAAGTGTTAGTGTTCCTAATCCTTACAGTTGTTCTTTCCGTTTTTTGAAGAAATAAAATCCTAACCCGCACAGTCAGTGGCCACTGTATTAGTCATGTAGGAACTAATTACCATGCTAAAGATTGACACCCCCAATCCCCTTCCCCGGCCTCTCCTCTTATTTGACCTTTTGCCTCCTACAGCCTTTAAAAAGTAATGCAAGGACAGCAAAAGACAGTTTATTCCAAAATAATTAGGTTCCTATCCATCGTACAGAAACAATAAGTATGCATGACCTACCTAATTTGAAGTTCCTTTATATTCTTTTTCGCTAGTCGTTGAAATCTCCTTCCATTTAAGGTTAAAAGTAACCCAAAGCACAAAGCATATTTCATCGTAATTTATTTATCTTTATAAAAACCAGACACTGGGAGATGCAGAAGTTAATTATTTCAGGTTCTGTGTACAAAGAGTTAAAAACAACACGGTAAGCATATTTGAACAAGACATTTTAATTAAACAGTAAAGTATAAATTCCACTGTGAATGATAGTAGAACATTTGAAACGTCACTAGTCAAGTCAGTGGGTAAAAATTCACCGTTAGTCATCTATCATCTGAACAGTGGAGGTGTGCGAGGGTACAGTGATCTTTTGTGCTTTGAATTGCTAATGTGATCTCAGCCTAGCTAAATACAGACTCTTTGTGTTTTACCAGAGTTCAGTTCTAGGATAGCTTCAGTTTAGACAGTAGCCAGAAACTCATATATTAAGTCCCTCAGTGACAGTATAAATAAAACTACAGGGATTTTTAAACAGGCAAGTCTTCAGATTGTGATAACAAGCAGGGAGTTATTTTTCTTGTGTGCTAATTTAATCTGTCAACATTATGTCCTGAAATCTGCCAGCGGTGAATCGTGTGATGTGGCCAACAGTTCGGGCATGTTCTTTAGAGCACGTACCTGTAGATACACCTTTGTCGCCGTGTTTATTTTATTCTGTCGCAATGACATATGTTGTTCTATGTACCGTTGCTTTGATCAATTTGGCAAGGATTCTGCCTCTTTGTTGACCACAATGAAATTATTTAGTATATTCACATGTTAATTGTACACCAGCGTCTGGAGCAATCATGACAAAGTTTTCTTAACAAAGTTGTGTCTCTACATTTCATTGATAGGGGCATAGGTTAATGTAACTTGATTGTTAAAGATTTGTTGTTTCTCTGTTAGCTGTATCTGTTAACTTACGTTAGGAGCACCATTTCACCCTTTAGGACCACTTGAATCTGCGGTTCTAGTCGCATATAAAGTCGTTTTATAATTACGTGATGTGGAGTTTAACTTTACACGTGACAAGACTTCTACCTTTACCGGCACAGGGTAAGTGTTTATAACTTTGTGAATATATTTACCGTTAAATAATTCCTACAAGCCTAATTCCGTTTAAAAAATAAAAATATGTTTGTGAGAATCTGCCTCCAAGGCGAAGAACCATCAGTCCGCATACACATAAGCCATATCAGTAAAATGAATGTGTGCGCTAAGCTCTTGTTCTAGAACTGCAAGAACTATTTCCTGGAATTTACAGCGGGTGAAGGCTGCGAAGAAAACGATGTAGCTCTCATTCATTATCGATGTCATCGTCATCGTCATCATTAATTTCCACTTTTGCAGTCCAGCTAATTGAGAAGGTTCAAATCTTCATCAAGATTGATTTTTTCCTTCCAAAATTATCTTTAGCTTCCATGTCTACCCAAACTAAAATGGTTTCCAGGTAATGACATTGGAAATAAAAGCGACCGACGTCATATCAACTCTACCACGAACCTAGTATCAACTGATCTACAAAAATATGCGTTGAGCATCATATTGTTGATTTGTAGGGCAACCATACCTCCCGTTGTCACCGGGCAGTCCCGTCTTTTAGGTGTTCCAGCCGTCCACTCGGTATTCTTCATAAACGTAATTTGTCACCGTTTATTCAAATTTGTGAAAACACTCGAAAAGAGAACATACACTTACAGCTGCAGACCTGATGAGATTTACTAGTTTTTAGATATTTCTGTTGCCTGAAATATGTCGATGAGAATTTCCATTGCAGCATGTGTTTTTCAGTGCAATTAAAGAGCCTATTGCTGCCTTTATTCCTTGGTACTAATAGATCAGGTTGTAATACCATTGTCGAGCGAGTAATTAGTCCTTTCACCCCGGTGACTAGAAAAAAGGGGTGGCGAGGTGGGGGCGTTAACCTGCTTGATAGGTCCCGTTTTCAGGTCAAAATACTAACAGGATGTCCTTTTTCCAGCTAAAGATATTATGGTCACCCTCTCTATGCACCGCTGCCATAAAAACGCTTCTTCACTTACTGGCTTAGGGGGTAGACGTTGACTAGTCATCCCCTAGTGGAACGCAATTTGTCGTTATTTTGAAACCCCACCAGGTCTCTTGCCAGGAGCCGCAATATAGCCCAGCCATAAATATGACCTAATGGCTGAACGCGGTTTCCGTTACATCTAAGTTGGTGATCCTCATCCACATGGTGGCACTATGTGTCATCTGGTGTATCGCTTGTGTGATGTCCTAGTGGGGTAAAATGTACTATGGCTTGAGGAGAAACAAATGTCTGGCCTAACGCTTGGTGGTAGCGCTGCCTACTGATATTTTGTCTGGGTTTATACTGTTTTTAATTTCACCACTACATCTTCTCGTTCTACGCCCTCTTGATTTTCAATGAAATCTTATTTAGGTGTATAACCTATCTTGTTGGTTGTTATGACTGTTTTTACTTTAGGAGTATAAATATTCCGAGGTGACACGATTTTTGTTTAAAAAAATCATTATTGAGAATACTGAAAAGACTGAAAAGAGAAAGGCCTTGGATGACGCCAGCTGAAGTCATAATTGGGCATGTGTGCAGGCTTGATAAATTTATACGAGGAGAGGAGTGGGTCAAAGTGTCCGATCAGAGTTCAGACTTGTGTAGGGTTCTAATTATTTTAGGGCGTGTGCGCAGGGCCTGGTCAGCTGGTGCTGCAGAATCAGGAGTTCAACAAATGATCCATGACAATTCCCGCCCAACTGATGTGATTGTCTATACAGATGGCTCTGGGTTGAGGGGCAGACGAAGTGCATTGGGGTCCTTAACGAAGGCGAATGGACGTCGCTTGGTGCAACAAAGCCTGGCATATGATATCACAACGTGTAGTTTGAGAATGGAGGTGGAGGCCGTCACTGCTGCTTTCCGCTGGCTTGAGAATCAGCTGTACACACATGCCGCGATTGTAACTGACTCACAGAGCATGTTGAGAAGCATTACTTCAAAGATCTCTGATAGTCAACATCCTTTGGATATTTCTCCAGGTTCTGCCTGTATGTTGGGAAATGAACAGACAGATAGACTGGCTGGTTCTGCACCACTTGGTGGTGAACTGGTGAATGGCAAGCTGGATGTTGAGAGGGCTTTTTGTGAGCGAGTGAACAGTGCCGAGGCATAGATAGACCATTATGGTCTGAGGAGAATGGCACTGCCAGGAGTTACAAGGGAATCTGGCCCGAGCTTGACACTCGGGGGAAAGGCGAGACAGACATACAATCAGACAGTTACTGGTACCATCGGAATTTCAACTCTTCGCTTGCTGCTGAAGATGGAGACGGAGTGCTTATGGTGATGTCTCGAGTGCTGTGATGTCGATTCTTAGTTCAACATTCAACATCCAACATACTGGATTGTGTTTTTAATGTTATATTTGACATCGATGAATTGTAACTATTCACTGTCATGTTTCGCATGTGCGTTATTATTAAATGAAAAATTACTTTCTCTTCGCGTTTATCGGTTGTAAACTCTGACAGGAAATACTTGTTGTCCATCTATGTCTGGACACTTGTCTTGTTCCGGAACTCGGGTGTTGCATGTGCATTCGTTTTTATAGATTGAAGCTTTTAGTGTGAAGACTATTGGTTACTCACATCTGGGGCAGATTTACTCTGATGTCGAAGGAAACACCAATCCTTTGAAAGCTGTTACGGCTTCCGATTGGGGACCTGTTTACAGGATGCCCACGGAGAGGTGCAGACAGGTCTTGGCTTCAAAGGAAACATACCTAATTAGTTGCCTTTCAGCATTCTTTTTAGGGAGCAGTAGGGTGCTGCGTGGTCTCCAGGCATGGTGTCCGCCTCGAGTGCTAGAGGTTCCGGATTCAATCCCCGGTAAGGGTTGGGGTGTTTTCACATGGACTTAGACTTTAAAGAATTCAACTGGGTCTCTGGGTAGTCAGATCAGATGCCCATGTGTATTGTCGCGCAAGTTAAAAAAATCCCTTGTCAGTTGGAAATCGAAAAGAGTAGCCTAACCGCGCTGGCCAAGCAAATTTTGAAGTTAAAAATCTACTCAAAGTATTTCAAGATCCTCGCCGGTGCTACAGAGCCTGTGCACTGTGCTAAGCTTCTTTGAACTCAGACTTGAGTTAGAGGAAGAATGGAGCACTTAGGGGTTACTACTCGTGTGCGATGATGTTGATCCGTTGTTCAAACTTCAAACTTTTATAGATAAAGTAGGTCCATCCACATTCCTCTCCCTCCCCACTTGTTTTTCCAACATATAGCCCCTGAATCCACACAAGGGGCATGAAGTATCATTATTGTTGTCTACGCTACTGCTATTTGTTCTTGTTATTTCTACTAACAAGCTGCGCAAACAAAACATACATTATTTTTTGAAGAGAGGAAATTAAAAAAAAAAAGGCGCTCTTAAAATCAAACTTACGCTACACATATCTACTTAATACATTGTCGCTTTCGGTTTAGTTTTGTGACTCAGGATTGTATTAAGTGGTAGCCATCCACATGGCAATAATCCATAATAGCCTCTAACCACGTGCCTGATAGGTGTAGAAAATGTCTACTCCTTTCATCCCATGGGAAGCATGGCAATGTAAAGCACATTTTACATACAAACCAATGATAAAACTAATAGCGTCCTGTTACCACAGGAATATAACAGCAAGATACTGGGAAATTAGACTGATAACTGAATATGCAGTCAAGCAAGGATGCTCAGTGAAAGCAACGAAAGATGACATGCGAGTTACTAAATAAACGTCTGTACAAACTAAACAGAACAAACGGTGTACTTTAAACAAAAATGATACAGAAATATAATTTGTTTGATGATGTTGAACACAACAAGGCTGACATTTTCATGAATAACAGTAGCAACAACTAAAATCAACGACAGAAGATTCAATATCGTGCAACACTATAAGTATCATTATAATCCTTATCTTTTCAAACAATCAGCATGTCTTTTGCAGAACGTCGCTCTCTTTACGACACGCCTGAAAGCCTTTCTTTCTCTAACTAAGTATTTCCCACATTTTTCTTAGTCGCGGGACATGTTTTTAATTAAAATTTTTACGGCGCCCTAACCTAAGTAAAAGTATGACTAATCGTATGTAAGAGATTAAAACAAATAAAACTCGTGTATCTCCGAATATTTCGCGGCACCCCTGAAAAAAGGTCGCGGCTCCCCGGGGCACCGCGGCGTAAAGTTGGGGAATCGCTGCTCTAACCAGTTCTCCAGTCCTGTGTGTTTTCACAACCAAATCATGTCCTCATCATCAGCATTTTCATAATCAGCATCAACATCATCGTGTCGAAGGTGTTTCTGCAGTAAGCTGCACTTATCACTGTACGCAGGAAAGCAATTTCTCCAACCTTTCCTTTTCCTTTTTCTTCGTATGAAAGTTGTGGTTGTTCATCTACCTCTTGACCTAAGTCTTCGTTTAAGAATTTCAGTGTTAGTGCACATCCGTTTAACAGATCTGTCTTATTTGCATGCAGATTGTTGCTCCTCACCTCTTAGGCAGATGTACCCCTGCTTCGAAGTTAGGCGCCATTTAGTCGACTCTTATGACATGCTTTTTTCGGGACGACAGTGGGTCTGTTCTTGTTTTCCCACACAATAGTGCCGAGGAACCCCACACGGACAACGTTTTCGAAGTGTAAAATTGGATGTCTAGGGTTTTCCTGATATGCCATCTAACATTTCATGCTGGTCGACCCATGCCTCGTCTTCCCCGAACCTACCCACCATTATTGTTCTCTCCAAACCATACATTAATTGATCGTCTCCTACCCAGCGGTGTAGGGGTTCTCTCCAAACCATTTTGACATTAAATATGAAGTATTTCATTTTACGAGAATGATACTGTTGATAAGCCAATTCTCCCTCGTCACCACGTTTTTCCTTTCCATCCCCCATCCCACTATAACAGTAACAATAACTATAACTTGCACCATAAAATAATGGCTTTCTATTGGGTATCTATAACCCAAGAGCGGCTGCCTTGGCGGTTAAGAACTGGGCTTTCATACAGGACATCCGGGTTCGAATCCTTGATAAGTTTAGAATTTTATTTCTGTCGGGGTGAAAATTAAAATTATAACTTGCAGACGGTGGCGAAAGCACTACAACCTAAGCGGTCCTTAGTCCTTAGGCTCAAAGATCCCCCTCCTACACCATAAAGTGGTAACATAGACAGTAATGGCAAGATTGTGTGTCGAAGGCTGCAGTCAAAAGTCTATTTTTTTTTCCTGAAGTGTAATGGAAAAACAATTCAACTGAAAATATATTACTGCTCCTTATGTCCATATCTTCGAGAGAATCGCTTCCGCCTGACCCAGATATAACCTTCTTCTTCTTCTTCTTCTTCTTCTTCTTCTTCTTCTTCTTCTTCTTCTTCTTCTTCTTCTTCTTCTTCTTCTTCTTCTTCTTCTTCTTCTTCTTCTTCTTCTGCTTCTTCTCTTCCACCTTGTACCTCATCGAAGTGTCGGGGACAGATGTAATGTTCGTTGATGAGCTCTGTCAAGAGCACTATTAAAACTGATGTTCATTTCTGTAAGGCTGTTCTTAATGCCATCGCTCCATATTTTCCGAGGTCTTCCACTCGCTCTATACCCGTTGTAACGTTTTAGTGTGGCTCGCTGTGGCGGATAGTGCCAGGGCATTCTTGTTAGGTGTCCAAACGACTTCATTTGTTGTTCTTTGATGACCTGTAAGACTGGCTTTATTCCTAGCATTCGTCTGATTTCATGATTTCGTATTCTGTCTTTCCTTGAAACTCCTGCAGCTCTTCTAAGGCATTTCATCTCTGTTGTCACAATTTTACGTTCATTGGAGGATGTAAGTGTCCACGTTTGGCATTGATAGCATAGTGTTGGCCAAAAAATAGTTCTGATAAGATTCACTTTAGTACTCCGAGGTATCTGCTTGTATGTCAACATAACGTTCTACATACTCTATGTTAGTAGTATATTTTCTGCACACTGTTTTACAGATATGATTTTAATACTTCAAGATTTCACTAGATTATCGGGTAGTTTTAGGCGTCCAAGGCTTAGGCACTGCGAGACTCCGACTCGTAATTTCAACGTATCGCGATCGAAACTCACTGCTGGCTGCGTGGGCTTTTATCATGGTATGGGGAACCGCAGTTCGACCCAGCCTAAAATGGGTACCAGGATGTATGTCCTAGGGAAGTAGAGAAGGCCGGCGTAATGCTGACCACATTACCTACCTAGAGCCGATTAGTCTGTAAAAATGTGGGTGCTCTTCCTATATGCCCGATGCGCCTAATGCGTGTAATGGGATCGTTACTTTTTATCGGGTAGTTTTACTCGCATTGGACTGCGGTTACACCTGACTGATATTACAGTTACGGGTTTCCCCAGTTGTAACTTCCTTGGATGAAGAATGGTGTATCTGGGATTTCCCTTGCTGGTCTATCATTTAGGCTGAGATTTTGTAACTTCATGGTCAAACATTCAGGCAGCAGAGAGTACCTAAAGTTTTCCTGAATTTGAATTTATATATATATATATATATATATATATATATATATATATATATATATATATATATATATATATATATATACACACACACACACACATATATATATATATATATATATATAATCAACAAAGAGACAATTTATTAATCGGATATCATAGAAAGAAGTAGAAAGACAGAAGGACACACTGGACAACAGAAAAATCGAAAGCTTTAGTTACTATGCCGAAAATCGAATTTGAAGTACTGTGTGCGGGGTTTCAAGATTTGTTGGTGAGTAGTTGATAAAATACTTTCACCTGAATAGGCGGTAGCGTTTAGGCAAGAAACTTGCCTGCTGGTCAAAAGGGTCTTAAGTCGAACCTTCATCGAGTCGAATTTTTCTTCGAAATTGGCCATAACTTCCTGGTCATCGCGCCTCAAATGGGTACCAGGTAATGACGTGTGAAGTAGAGGCTGTCAATGGGATGTTGATATTATCACCAACGGAGTACCCATTGACATGAAAATGGCGCTGCTCTCTAGTGTGCCAGTACAAGTGAATTACATAGCTCTCATGGCTAAGGCTAAGCACACAGTTACCTCGTCTTGGGGATGGGCCTCTTGTCAGAATGCAGTAACAGAGGTTACCAACACATAAAAAGACTTGATACAAGAGCAAGGGAGAGGGGGCGGCCAAGGAGACTGACAATATTAAAGACATTTTGCATCGAGGCACGGAAAACTGTGCGGCTTATTAACCTCTGAACACTCCCACCCTCCCCACCCACCCACCCCCCACCCCCATCCGAATTTCAAATGTGCCCCTCCCCTCCACGTCATATTATTTCCAATATATTATTGTATATATTTTTGATTCGGCATTTATTATTATTAAACACCTGAAAACAAAAACAGTCACTTGAAACCACCCCCCCCCCCTTATGTTTTTTTGTGTCGGCTGCTCTGTTCTGCTGTCCCACAGAATGACAACTGTCACTGCCACTTTACGATGATCGACCCTAGACAAATTATTTCAAAATCTGAACTGATGCGGATTCGAACCCAGGATCTTATAATTCTGCGTACAAGCGTCTAGCCACTGCTTCACCACAGCTTTCTTCCCGTTAAAGCTTATCCTCTACAGGGTGTTGCAGAACCAACCCAGCATAATTTTGACTGCTTTCGATTTTCTAGGCAAATTTTACGTTCAGAAGTTTTCCATTGCACTGGACGTTCAGCTCTCGGCACCACTGTCGAAACCAACGCAAGACACGTCGTTCGCAGCTGGGATCGAACCTGGTACACCGACATTACGAAACGCGTTCACAACGCCTAAGTTACAGACGCCGACTGTGGTACTTTACTCAGAACTTCTCAACAAATAAAACGATTCTTTATCTCTGTCCGCCAGTATTAAGTATGAAACAACAGAACGATAGTTGGGTTGAGTCAATAACTGATATCACAGCTCTCGGGGCATTCCCACAGCGCTCCGTCCCCATCCTCAGCAGCCAGCGCAGATTTCGAATACAAATGGTCCGGTGGTAATCTGGTTGTATGTCCGGCTTGCCTTTCCTCGAGCGTAGTGTGCCGGCCGAACCATCTGGTCACACCCAGGTGCATCATTCTCTCCAGTCCATAATAATCTAGTTTCTTTTCTTACTTCGGTTTGTGTTTCCAAAGGGCCCTGACCACATCTACAAGAACGATAGTCCGTTCTAGAAGTTCCGCCCAAATTTAAAAATCTGTAACTCAGTAACGGTATGGTGTAAGTTGTTGAAATTTGGCAAACCTGCTAACAATAATGTCCTTGTAAGAAATTTAAAACAAAATCTGAAGAAAGATATAAGTTTTCATTTTACCTTATTTGCAGTATATGGGGAAAAGAAAAGACAGAGGCCGATTCAGATCAAACAGTCAGCATGCTTACAGTTTTCTGGGTGACGGGAACTTTTGAAACAACAAACTGCACGCTTTTCATAGGTAGTTCACTTTCATGTGGTCATCTCCAGCTTTTGTCTTCCGTGAGTAGCGGATTTTTCGTTGTATGCAGAATCGGTTGTCAAAATAATCTCCAAACATCACTGCATACAAGTATATGAATTGATTTCTAAACATTCTCCACGCGTGTGTTAATTACTGTAATTTCTGTTTTTAGGGGAACACAAATTATTATTCAAACAAAGATCAAAGATTTACGCCACTTTAAGAAAACAGCAGCACATGTGGAATTGTAAATTATAAAATCATAAGGATATGGGAAATGTTAGCCCACAAGCAAACATTCGTGTTGATTGGTACATGAGTTTTCGAGATATTTGTTAAAGTTTGAATGCTCGAATTTTGAACTGCACTATAGTCTGAGCAATGCATAATTAAACAGAGCTGAATTACCCTATAGAAGTATGTTGGTGAGGCCGTACAGCCTTTAATTATTTTTTTTTTTTTTTTTTTGCATTTCACACAGCAGTAAGTAAGTAGGCTGCTTTTTAACGTTCCCGCCCGCATAATTTATTAACAAGTGATTTGTTGGTCCTATTGTTATTTAAGTAGAAAAGCTGAAATAATTAGATTCAACCACACCAGGACATCCACCAAGCGATAAACACCCGGTGACACAAAGTAGCACTGTGCGGATAAGGATCACCACGGGAGATGTCCCAGAAACCCCTGTTCAACTGTTAGGTTATATTAGGGCCCCCGACTACAGCCGGGGTGAAGCTTTAAAATAACGAAAAACTGCGTCCCGTATCGAGACGACAGATACCTATAGAAAAGTTCTATTTACCTATCTTCTTTCACCCCACCAGGACATCACACAAGTGATAAACACCCGATGACACAAACTACCACTATGCGGATAAGGATCACCCGTGGATAGGTCACAGAAACCGCGTTCAACCATTAGACCATTTTTATGGCCGGGCTATATTGCGGCCCCTGGGAAGAGTCAGAGTAGGGCTTCAAATAACGAAAAATTGTATCCCATAAAGGAATGACAAGGTATAAGAAAAGTTCGTGTAATTATAATTCTAAACTGCTATCTCTTAAAAACCAACACAAGGGTCCTAAACTTGGCGTACGGGTACCCTAATTATAACTTCTTTCGTGGTTCAGTGGGGTATTTGGATTTCGTCATCTTGGATTCCCACTCAGGATGAAATTCCTGAAGTCGCAAGGGTGGTAACATCATCAGGTAGCAGCAGGGAGAGGGGGACAGTCAGACAGACAAGTTACTGACTGGTTGTGTTCCCTATGTTATCAGATAGATAGAATTAGTTAGTGTACTTTCCATCGTTACACATTGAAAACATGTATGATGGTCTGAAAACAGTAACAAGCCTGTTGACAACTTACTGCCCCTTGCCCCATTTGGACAGCAGTGAACACCAGGGCGTTACTTTGTGAAACCGCTACGGGGGTTGAACAGGGTGCCTCTGATTTACACTGCTGGATTGTCAACCAGGATGCGACTCACTAAGACGCCAAGGCGGTCAAACCTTCAGATAGCATGCCGGATGATGAGAACCGGTAGAAAGAAAGACAGCGACACTTAATGATATGATAGACCTGATAGTACTTTCACTTAAAGGTCCCGTGTTTGTGCAGCTATTATTAATTTGTAAACAAGAGTTTTGCCAATTTGTCAATATTGTTGGCTACAGAGCGGTTGTCCAAGACACGCTCAATCAAAATGAAAATATGCTTGATGTTTGAAGCCATTTATTCCAGAGCATAATTATCTGTTTGCTCTTGCGCTGCTTTGTTCACTTGCTTTAGGTTGGAGTTTTCTTCACGGGTTATAAATAGTTCATTGTCAGTAGATGCTTCCCCAGTGTAAGCTGTAACGTCGTGTCTGTAAAAAAAAAAAAAAAAAGATAACATGCAAACAGGATGACTTTACTTATTCAAAGATATTTTAGGAGTTTAGAAAAAATACACAAAACCGTTTAAATGGGAATTTCCTATCAATAATAAACTAAGCCGTTTGAGTGGAAATATCTCATTTTTTCTGGAAGTGTCATGCACTTGTGTTCGCTGACAGCTCTTCAGTTTTTGTAATTTATTCATAATTTACATTGTCTGATCCGGTCTATCGTGTGGGACAAATTAAGCTTAAGTATTAGTGAATCACTTAAAGCGAGACAGATAACTAGACGCCAGTGTGCTTTTGAGGCCTTACACGGAAGCAAAGATAAAAACATTGCAAACTGCTACGCAAAACGTAGCAGATTACAAAGGATTGTTTGTGTAAGACACAGTTATACTCTCATCCAGAAGAAAGCTTAGCAGCGACATTCAACTAATCATAAAGAAGTCTACGGTGAAGTTAGCATGAGCTGGTTAAGCGTCTATGCTTCCTGGGAGATGAAATACAGTAGCAGTAATATAATTAGTAGTAGTAGTATCAGCAGTAATGGTAGTAGTAGTAGGTAGTAGTAGTGGTCATGGTGGTAGTAGTAAATAGTAGTTGTACTTGTAGTAGTAGTAGAAGTAGTAGTAGTAGTAGTAGTAGTAGTAGTAGTAGTAGTAGTAGTAGTAGTAGTAGTAGTAGTAGTAGTAGTAGTAGTAGTAGTAGTAGTAGTAGTAGTAGTAGTTGTGTGTTGTAGTAGTAGTAGAAGAAGAAGAAGAAGAAGAAGAAGAAGAAGAAGAAGAAGAAGAAGAAGAAGAAGAAGAAGAAGAAGAAGAAGAAGAAGAAGAAGAAGAAGAAGAAGAAGAAGAGAAGAAGAAGAAGAAGAAGAAAGAAGAAGAAGAAGAAGAAGAAGAAGAAGAAGAAGAAGAAAAAAAGGAGAAGAAGAAGAAGAAAAAGAAGAAAAAAAAAGAAGAAGAAGAAAAAGAAGAAAAAAAAAGAAGAAAAAAAAAGAAGAAAAAAAAAGAAGAAGAAGAAGAAGAAGAAGAAGAAGAAGAAGAAGAAGAAGAAGAAGAAGAAGAAGAAGAAGAAGAAGAAGAAGAAGAAGAAAGGAAGCAGAAGAAAAAGAAGAAAAAGAAGTGGCAGTAGTAGTAGTGTAGTAGTAGGTGGATGGGTGTGTGTGCGTGTGTCTGTATGCCTGCTTGCTTAGTGTTAGTGAATGTGCGTGTTGTGTGGGTGTGTGTGTGTGTGTGTGTGTGTGTGTGTGCATGCGTGCGTCCCTAGATCGGCCTGGCATCCTGACTACCCAAAAGTACCATAATGCGTTTACCATGTGTGTTTAAGGTTGGGTCGCCATCCCGAACACGGAAACAACCCGGCTGTTACGTTTCGTTTGTGTGAGACTCATTTTTATAATAATAATGTAACAGAAAATGTGCTGATTGACACTTATAAAAAGAAGTTGAAAGATAGAAGAACTTACCAGACAACATAAAAATCAAAAGCTGTAGTTACCGGAATCGAACCTGTCACCTCCAGACGGCATTTGGGCCTCGCTATGGAAACATGCGCACAAAGAACATGGTCAGCTAGGCACCCCCCATGAAAGATGTCTTATTGGCCATGTCTATCGACAGTGCGAAATCCACAACTTTGGAATACGGACACAATTCATTTCAAACCTGTAAAATGGTACTATAGGTTACATAAATTTATATTAACGAAGCATATGTCGAATAACAAACACAGCAACAATTTACGAACATAGTAGACCTTAATGCTTTGTCTAGAATACACAAACATTTGGGAAAGGTATTTGATTGCTAGGTTCCGGTGTGTATACGTCAAGTTATTTTTATAGTGACTTGGGTTGCCAGAAGCTACTGAGCCTAAAAAGAGCACCAGGAAATATATTACGACGTAAAGACAAGAGTATTGTTGTTGGCCACATCACTCATCGGATTCCCATTACAATTTCTCCGAGCACTATATGATCGGCTGCGTCTGTTGTTTTGGCGACTCGTAATTCCAAATCGCTGCGATCGAAACCTGCTGGTTGTGTGGATTTTTATCATGGTATAGGGCGTCGCAAGGTCGTGGGTTCGCTCCCTGGTGGAGCCGGACTTTTTTCAAAAATGACCTTGGCTCCCAGGTCGACACAGCTTTGAATGGGTACCGGGTGCAGTCCCGGGAAAGTAAAGGCGTCCGGCGTGATGCTGACTACATCACCCAACTTGTGCCGATTGGTCTATAAAAATATAGGTCTAGCCCTATATGCCCTATACGTCTAAAGGCTTGGAAAAGGGTCCTTTACTTTTTTTTTACTTATAGGGCGTCGCAGGTCGACCCAGCCTAAAATAGGTACCATGATGGATGTCCTGGGGAAGTAAGGACTGCCGGCGTAATGCTGACCACATTACCCACCTAGTGCCGATTAGTCTGTAAAAATATGAGTGCTTTTCCCATTAGCTCGATGCGCCTAAAGGCGTGAAAAGGGTCTTTGCTTCAGTCTACTTTACCATATGATCAGTTAAAAGGTGAAAATTATCCTTTACCCAAATAAATACTTCCTTAGTGTCTGGCATTGACGGATTTAAACTGACATTTAGTTCACTTTACTTCTTCCAGGTAAAACCTCAGCAGACTAGAAGGCACTAGCCAAACTCTCTCAAGGATATTTAACAATAGAAAACACTGATTTCCAACTGAACACTGAGAAAAGGACCGTTATAAAAATGCCGATGGAGTCTAAAAAGTCTAGCCACAAACAAGGCATTCTCCACGCTCTACTGCCGGGGGCCAGAGTTGACAAAAACACAAAGAAAATTATTGTTCGAGTTGGCACGAGCAGAGAAACAGTTACTTTCAACGTAGGCGGAACTGTCTTTGAAACATACAAATCAACACTAAGGTAGGTTGTTTTATGCTTTTTAAATCAAAATAAACATTCAAAGCTTTTTTAGTTAATTAATGGTTCTTGTAATTGTTTAAAATAAAAGGGGCAGGTGGAAACGAGTTTGGAGATCATGAAAGGCATTATCCCACTAGGGAGTAATTGGCAGGTAGGAGGTAATTATTTCTGTTGTCAATGAATACAAGAAGGATACAATTATTTTGCTAAGCCGTTTTGACCTAGTATGTATGTGAACTGCAGCTGCGTTCAAACGGCATTTAACAATCTTACAGTTTTATATCATTTGTACCCCGCTTTTGTATAGCATTGCGCGATAATATTGCAGTATCTGTAAGATATTGGACGACATTACTGCAGTATCTGTAAGATACTGAACGGTATTACTGTAGTATCTGAAAGATATCGGACGGTATTACTACAGTATCTGAAAGATATTGGACGACATTAACCTGAAAGGTATTTGATGACATTACTTCATCTTCTGAAAGATACTGGACGACACTACTGCAGTATAGGTACTGAAAACCTTGTCAAAGTATTGGAAAGGTATCTAGTAACATGACTGAGGGTATCAGAAACCTACATAACGACCTAAGAGCACTATTTAACCGGCATTTGATGCCGTAATAGCAGTGCCTGCAGGTAATTGACGACCTTACAACAGTATTATGAGGTATGGTAGTGTCCTAAAGTTATGTGAGGACATTACAATTGTGTTTTAAGGGGTTTGACACCCTTATTGATGTATCTAAGGTTAAGTGACTTCAGTAGCACACCAGTCAAGTGCCTTGGAAATCTACTGCTTCTTCTTCACTTCATAAAAATCTTGCAGGGGAAGAAAGGGTCGTCAGTGTTTGTTTTCCAGTGCGTTGTATAAGTTGATCTTCTTTACGTTAAGATTGTTTTATGAATGACGCCGTTCAATCTTTTGCGTGGTTTCCCCTTTGCTCCGTATTTATTTTATTTCTTCGGCATGACTCTCTGTAGCAGCTGGTACTAGCTCGTTCTCGTGTTGCTCTTTAAAAAACTTTATGAGTGGCTCCAGTACTTGTCTTCCGATTTCTTAATTTATAATTGTATCTCTTCTTTTGACTCCGACAACTTTTCTAAGACACCTCTTCTATGCTGTTATGATTTTGAGGCAATTAGTTTGGCAAGGGTCGATGTTTGACATTGGCAGCATAAAGTTAACCCCCCCCCCCCCCTTCCCCCCAACCCTCAAAAGGAGGGGTGTGGGATGGGGTTAATTAAATGTGTCTTGATATACAAAGATACAATTCTATATGCTAAAAGTGGTGTTAGTTGTCCCAGTACCTGGTTTATTCGTATTTTGGAAATATGGTATAGAAGTGTTATATGTGCTAACATTCTATTGCTGATGCGGGCAGTGTTACTAAAAGTTGTTAGGGAATCCCATTAAAAAAAATCAGTTTAAATTATTTCATTTCATCTTAACTCTCAGTGTCGTGTTTAAACATATATCTATAAGAACAAATGGGAGTCGCCATGGCGAAGCGGCTAGGCGCTGGCCTGCGTTTCGGAAGGTCTTGGGTTCGCTCTCTGGCAGAGCCGGACTTTTTTCAAAAATGACCTGCTCCCAGGACGACCCCGCCTTGAGTGGGTACCGGATGCAGTCCCGGGAAGTAAAGGCGGCCAGAGTGGTGCTGAACATATCACCCATCTTGTGCCGATTGGTCTATAAAATATAGGTCTAGCCTAATATGCCCTGATTTATCTTGCCCTCAAACGCTTTTATACCAGTTAATTCCGTTTCAGAACAATACCTAGAAGTCCTCTGGCTAACGAAGAATTCCTTGCTAAGCATTTCCGACCAGACAAGAAGGACCACTTCTTTGACAGAGACCCTGAAATCTTCCATTGCGTTCTCAACTACCATCGAACTGGCGAGCTTCATCTGCCCACGTCTGTGTGTGGTCCAGTAGTTAAGTCTGAACTCGAGTACTGGGGAGTGGATGAAATGGAAATAGAAGAGTGCTGTTGGAATAGATACTCTACATGGTCATCAACACTGAAGGTAAAAAAGTTAACATATAGATGGTTAGGTTAGTTGTGTATCCTTTACATGACGTTGCAGAACCAACCCCAACAAATCCTGGCTCTTGTGTGGTTTTTCTAGGCAAATTTACGTCCAGTAGTTTGTCATTGCTGCCTGGACGGTCGGCTTTCTTTATACCACTGTCGAAACCAACGCAAGGCCCATGGCCCGCAGCTGGGCTCGAACTCGGCATCCCGGCATAACGAAGCGTTCGCATCGACTTAGCCACAGAGCCGATACATGTAGATGATGACCTTCAAATTTGCTTGGTCGTCTTCTCTGTTCTTCTTACTGTGTAGGCATCTTTCCGTCTTTTCAAACGACAATGTTATATTGTGCTTTATGGAAGAATGCAAATCACGGACCAAATCGTTAGGTAACTGAGGCCAAGGATTAATTTCCCCCTCTCCGTAGCACACAACCTGGGTAGATTTGCAGAACCTATTGTTTCCCATGGGGACTGATTCCTTTCTGGGTCTGCCTTGTTTACTCTAAAGGAAAGCTAACACCAATAAGCTTATAATTAAATCATGCTGCGGAAACTCCCGATTACAAAAGTAGTGTTCTGTCTGTCGGCCTATGTAAGCTGCTTTTCTTTAGTGATTTAATAGTCAACAGTATGGTACAATCGGCATTCACATGGATGATCCGTCTCCCCTATTAAATATTTTAGGTTTAAGTGCTGATGGCTCCAGTAACACATGGTTGTACACACATCGTATACCTATCTAGTAATGTCCTTCTTGTATGATTCAACCTTAATTCCAGATTCACCCGATTTTACATATATTGTTTTATTTACCACATCTTCCATCAGCTAACGTTCATGTGTAGATTTCGGTGCCTACATTATCCGTTATGAATTTTCTTACCTTTGTCACTAGTGCAGGCATCTGAGTATTGTTTGAATCAGTTTAACATAGTCATATAGTGTATTTGAAGAGCAGGTGCGTTATTATTATGCTACCCCAAACAGGGAAAGTCCACACGTCAAGGGACAGTCTAATATTTTAGGGGGTGGTAGATAGGCTTCATAGGCTTTCATTTTAGTGACATTTGATTAAAGCCACGTTCGTAAATACGCATGCGCAGTAATCGGAACGTACGACTTCCACCATTCGCCGGCATGGTACACCAAATTAGACTATCTCAGTATCCACGCAGGCAATTATTGCGCCATTAACCATAATAGACACGATTTCCATTTTTTTTCCCTTTCAAACAACCTTCGATGAGTTTGAGAGTAGTCGGTGGATTTGAGAGGGGGGATGAGGAGGACGCTCATCAAAGACTATGTCTGCGCATACAATGATTGCGGCATTAACCGTGTTTATTGTCATTTTGGTTTAATTATTGACATCGAGGTTGGAATTAGGCTGCGTTTCTTACCATAGCATTCATTTGGTAATTATGGTGGATTTTTCCTGTTTTACTTTTCACCTGGTTATTTTTTTCTCCCAACTTCTTCGATGAGGAAAAGAGTAATCGGTGAACTGGGGTTGGTGGGGGGGGGGGGGTGGGGGGTATAACATAAACTGTTAACTGAGAGAGCTTTAAGTCACAGTAACTGCCTTACCCACTCAAAGTAGCAGCATTAGTAGTTGTGGTTGGGCGGTTACACTGTAGTGCTATCATGTCATGCCAGAGACCGCCGATAAGGTGATGGCGTTTTTCTGTCGGGGACGCAAAATTAGACATCTTAACCTGACCAGTCCGTGACTATAGCACTAGCCATGCGGTGCCAAATCTTCTGGCTCACGACTCCCTGTGTACTCCAATGGTTAAAACAGATAGCAGTGACATTATTTTAGTTATTGTGTGGTGGTGGTCCGGTAGTAATTGTCCTGGTACTTGGAGGATAGTGTGGTAAATATTACACTAGCCCCATTTACTACTCATTACAATTCTGCT
The DNA here is from genome assembly GCA_905116865.2 of Candidula unifasciata. Lineage (NCBI taxonomy): Eukaryota > Metazoa > Mollusca > Gastropoda > Stylommatophora > Geomitridae > Candidula > Candidula unifasciata. The sequence continues at coordinate 265,382 of CAJHNH020000497.1, forward strand.
ACCTTATTTTAGTCCGGACGGACAGTGATATAAGGGTCAGTTGCAAAAAATATCGTCAGGTGATGACACTTAAATCCTTCGAATGGGAGAAAAGCAGTAGTCGATGGATGAGGGAGGGAGGGGACGGGGTGATGACTGACAACTGTTAATTTAAAGAGCTTAACA
>CAJHNH020000498.1:0-5000 GCA_905116865.2 Candidula unifasciata
ATGTTTGTTTTAATGTTGAATTTACAAAAAATGTTTTGGTCTTTTTAGTTCTTAAACGTTGCCACGCCCCCGAAGCTTTTTGGTTCCAATCCCACTATGGTAGAATTCTTGCTTTTCATTTGGGTGAATTCAAACCCCAGGGTAATGTGGATTTGAAAAAGCGCCCGCCGTTTTGTTGACAAAACTTTTGCTGAGGGCCTGCTATTAAAGTGAGTGACATCTTCCCCTGATGGTGTCAAAAGTGAGGGAAATTTTTGCCTATGGTGCGAAGGAGTAAAATTTCCGGGTGGTGTCAAAAGTGAGGAAATCTTCGCCTGATGGTGAAAAGTGAGTAAACATCTTCCCCTGATGGGTCGAAGTGAGTAAAATTTTCGCCTGAGGGTTTTCAGAAGTGATAAACTTTCGCCTGGGTGTCAGAAGTGAGTAAACATCTTCGCCGATGGGTCAGAAGTGAGTTAAAACTTCCCTATGGGTCAAAGTGAGTAAAATTTTCCCCCTGATGGTGAAAAAAGGCTCCTTGACTTTTACTTCGTTTGAAGCTTTTTAACTCAAAAAAAAATTGTTTCTTAAAAATTTTCTACTGTTGTAGGGGTTTTTGAAACACAAAAGTCCTTCCGTAATATAAGTGTTTAAAACGAAAATGTCTTTACTGTTAATAAGGCTTTACATAAAAGCCTTACGGAATAAGATTTTAACATAAAATAGTATCTTACGTGAAATAGATTTTTAATCAGATGTACCTAACTTTATATGATTGTTTACCCCAGAATTATCCTTACGGTAATAGGTTTAATCAGTAATCCTACTTGAAGAGTTTTTACACCAGAAAAAATTAACATGAATAAGATGTTTACATCAAATAGTCCTTCTGTGATATAAAGGTTTTTTACATCGAAATGCCCTTATGGATAAAGGTTTTACATCAAAAGCCCTTTACTTGAATAAGGGTTTTTACTCAGTAATGTTTTAGGGAAAATAAGAGTTTAACAGATAAGCCCTTATAAGGTGTTTACATCAGATAATGTCCTTACTGTGATATAAGGTGTTTACATCAGATAATGTCCTTTTTGTGATATGAGATGTTTACTCAGAATGTCGAATATTGAATGTTGAATTAGGAATTGAAATCACAGTACTTGGGACACTGCCATAAGCGCTTAGTCCTCATCTTCAACAGCAACCGAAGAGTTTGTCTTGTCAGTTACTAGTGAAGCTGCCAATGAGAACTGAGATAAACCATGTTTAGCCCATACTAGGAGATCAATTCCCCAGATGTAAGAAAAATGTTATAGTGCATTCTTGTTTGCTGTATGAGAGGATACAAACAAGAGTTGGACAGAGAGAAGTCTCAGAAAGTGTAGAACCTGATACATGACATTGAGATTTGTCGAAACTAATAACCAATACGTCTGAAGGAGTGGAAGAGGGTCCTGTACGTTACTTTCCTCACTGCAAACTCAAGCCTAAGACGTTTTGGAAAGCAGGCACGCGAACTTAAAATCTTCATATTTGTATCATCTTTATTTGCTCACTCGAATATTTAATATGCCACATTGAGTTATCCCAGTTTTCTGTGTTGTTAATATCCTAGTTCAAAGTGGATCACAGGAAAGTGTCAATGATCCACGGGTGTCCCAGTCACACACACACATTAAGTGTACGCAGTTGTTCACTTAAGTTGTAGGTTGCTTGTTTGAAGTATTGCACTGCATACTGCACCGGTGAATAAACGTTCAAATCCTCTCTTGACATTTACACTCTTTGCTTAAATCCCTGCCTGGTCATTTACAAGGTCGGAGTTCAAATCAAGAAGTTTTCACACACACTACAAACACAAATATTTCTTTCTTGATGTTGTTTAACATGTACACTGGTCACTAGATGTTATTATGAAAATTAATCCCATAATGTAGAAATTAACAAACGCATCAAAAGCTGGTTGGTTTCAAATAAATTAAAGAAGGTACAGTAAAACAGTCTCAACTGGAAATGTTTTAACTCCTAGAGGGTGAAGAATGAGCTTTCGATATAGTGAAGTAGAGAGAATGTGAAACATGGATCATCACAGACAGCCCGAAAGAACAAAAACATATACACTTAAAGACAGTATCTATATTAATAAAAATGTTATTTTTCCGAGTTTATTAACTAAAAACTCGAAAACTACTGAACCGATTGCTTACAAATTTTCACACAGCGTTGCCTTTGACTCAAAGCGTGATTTTTTTTGTCAGAAAATTGCACAAACCACGAACGACGTAGCTCCAGCAACGGTCAAATCATTATTGGTTTCGTTGTCTGCCGGGATTTGTTTTTAGTTGATTGGCCTCCTTTGACTGCTGAGCAGGCCTGCCAATAGATGCCTTTTCCCCCAGGATCAATCTCCGACATTTCTTTACTGATCGCTTTCAAATTTTCACACAACGTTGCCTTAGACTCCACTCGTGTTTGTATGTATGAGTTTTGCACAAACCACGAATGACGTAAGCTACAGCAACGATCATTGCATTAGTGCTTTCATTGCAGCCCCGGATTTGTTTTTAGTTGTGGTTCACCTTTGACTCTGTGTGTAACACCGAACTTCACATTATTATATAATTTCATTTCCACTGAAGGTCTGATTAGTTGTTATCGTAGTTAGTAGTAAGCATTTCGCCTATCACACGATAGTTGTTCGATTCCCCGCTGGGTGACATAATTTTTTTTTTTTTTTTTGGGGGGGGGGGGGGGGGGGGAGCTAACTTGGTGGCTACCATGTTTTGTTGTGGTTTATAACTAGGCTGCAATATCTACGCCTTTTTTTTCGCTCCATTTTGGTGTTTACAGCTAGCCTGCGATATTGGCGACGTGATGCTCATTGTTCATGTCACGTGTAATATTCATTCGCCCTTGAGAGGGCGGTTGGCACGTTGTGTTGTGGTTTACAGCTAGGCTGCGATATCTGACCTAAAGTCTTTGGTAGTAGAGTTGTAAGTATTCCGCCCTATACGCGGATGACCGGTGTTCGATTCCCCCTGGGTGCTAATTTTTTTCCCTTAAAAGGGCGGTTGTGGTTTACAGCTAGGTTGCGATATCTGCGCCTTACGCCCAAAGACATCCGATTTCAGTACAGTCCAAATTAGCCCCCCCCCCCCCCACAACGCTTCACTCGATCAAAAACTATTCGTTGGTGACAGAAACTGTTAACTAAGACGGCTTACGGCCCAGTTTGGTTTGGGTCGACACGGATGCCAAGGTTAATTGAAAATCGTCCCTTCGGCGCGGGAGAGATGACGAGTGCGGGTTTTTATTTCCGCTATTTGTGAGTATAGTGTACTTTTTTTTCCAATCACGGAATATTACTGTGGGTTCAACCACTGGTTAGGTTATGGAGTTTGATGTTGTGGGCACACTTAAACCAAACAGTCCGTGGCGACAGCATGCGGCGCCAACTCCTCTGGCTACAACGACCTGTACAGACAGTAGTGACCGTTTTGTGTTGTTGTTGTTGTGGCGCGTGGTGGTGGTAGTGGTTGCAGTAGTACTGGTACTGGATGGGTGATGTGGAAGCTGTTACACTGGCTACATTTACTTCTCTGTACAAGTTAATTCTACCTATTTAAGCCTGTGTGGACACGGATGCCAAGCTCAATTTAGTTACAATATTTCGTCACACGGTGACTTTCCCATCCTTAGGAGAGGATGATATGATTGGGGGAAAAGGGGGGGGGGTGTGTTATGCCAGACACAGTTAGCTGAGAGAGCTTAAAATATTATTTTAAAGTTCTCATTTCTTAACTATTTCTATTTTAATAATTTCGCTATGGATGATTTTTCAATCCTTCTGAGAGGGAGATATGACTTCGCCAGGTGATGATTTTTCAATCTTTCGGAGAGGGAGATATGACGGGGGGAGCGGGCGGGGAGGGTGGGGGGGGGTATACCAGACAAAGTTAGCTGAGAGACCTTAAAATATTATTTTAATGTTCTCATTTCTTAACTATTTCAATTTTAATAATTTCGCCAGGTGATGATTTTTCAATCCTACGGAGAGGGAAATATGACTTCGTCGATGGGAGAAAAGGGGGGGGGGGGGTGAATGACATACACTGTTAGCTGAGAGCTATTTTCTTTCCTCTCCATTCCACCATTCGGCGACACAGTAACGCGTGTCCGGGTACAGCTAGTTGTAAATAAAATTGCTTTGGAAGTTGTTGTTATTACCATCTTCACAAAATCTTAGGACCGTGTTTAACTCCCATGAGCGGGTGGGGGTAGACCCACTACCCTGAAATCGCAGCCTAGCTTTAAATCACAAAGCAATATGTTAACCTCACATGTCACGACAAACTTAAAAGAAGAGTAAATCGTGAAATTATTTTTCCAAGTGAGGGTAAAGGGCTGTAGTGTACCTTTTCTGATTGTCTTCCTCTATCTCATTGTCCCAGAATTATTTTCAGTTGTTTAAACATGTTTTAGTTTGTCTCTTTTCTTAATGTGGTAATTTATAACAAACTGTAGTTAAGCTGATTTCACCTGTTGGTTATTTAATCTGGTTATCCGTTGAAATTGTTAAGGAATCTCTTTCTGTACAACACATTTCAATGGCTTCAAGAATTTGCTTTTACATTCTTGAATAATTGTCCAAGACTGACATGATGCAGCAAGTAAATAATTTTTGTTGTTGTTGTTGTTGTTGAAAATTGATACTTTGAAAGATCTGACGGTTAAAAAAAAAAGTATCCAAACTTACTGTAAAGTTCTTAGTTTCTTTTTCAAATAGTTATTTAGTTCCTTGCACTGTCAAAATTCCGCCTGTTACAAGGTCAACAGTTCTTCTGTTGCAAGGTCAAAAGTCCACCTGCTGCAAGGTCTGTAGTCCGTTTGTTGCAATGTCTGTAGTCCGTTTGTTGCAAGGTCTGTTGTCCGTTTGTTGCAAGGTCTGTAGTCCGTCTGTTGCAAGGTCTCTAGTCCGTTTGTTGCAAGGTCTGTCGTCCGTCTGTTGCAAGGTCTGTAGTCCG
>CAJHNH020000498.1:10000-67500 GCA_905116865.2 Candidula unifasciata
CTCTGCACACAGACACCAATATTTACTGTCAGTACCTGCATTCCCTAGACTCTCAACCGCCCGTCTTACCATCCACTGATCTGGGTCAACCATACTCATACCTGAACGACACAGGCCTGACCTAATTCTGGCCCCATTTGGTATGCACAACTTCTATAGTTAGTTTAAAACGTACACAATTGTAAGGGTATTAAGTTTTACCAGTATGGGTGGTTTATTGAGGGCATAAGCTATTTAGTCTGTACAGGGGAAGGTCTACGTTCGAATCCGCTTCTCTAGCGATCAAGAACGGTCGAACTAAGTGTGATCACACAGCCGATACTGATCTCTCTACAGCAGTGACTACTTTACAGACATCATTTTAGGTACTCGTAAACTATAATTAACTTACCCAAGCATATGTAAAGTCCGAGACAGTCCAGATTGCCTTGAGAAATTGAAATTATACAGGCATAGATTGACACGTCTGGACGCTTGAGACCGGCAAGAGAGAATAGCGTCACTTAGACACCTCAGGCGTCGGTAAAAACAAGAAGTCCCTTGTATACATGGGCAAGGAGTAAATCGGTTTCCACGAAACCTCAAATAACTCCCTTAATATATCTCCAAGATATATACATTTAAAAGTGGAGTTTAGTTAAAGTAACCAGAAAAGGTAGACATAATAATGTTGTCCAATAAAGGCCTATATATATAGATATAAAGGACTATATATTTCTGGGCGAGTCCAAGTTTGAATTTTGTGCAGATTACAGGTAAGACAGGTTATCAGCCTTACAGACTGATGCGCAATGGCTATCATTTCACGACACTATCTATCTATCTATCTATCTATCTATCTATCTATCTATCTATCTATCTATCTATCTATCTATCTATCTATCTATCTATCTATCTATCTATCTATCTATCTATCTATCTATCTATCTATCTATCTATCTATCTATCTATCTATCTATCTATCTATCTATCTATCTATCTATCTATCTATCTATCTATCTATCTATCTATCTATCTATCTATCTATCTATCTATCTATCTATCTATCTATCTATCTATCCATCTATCCATCTATCCATCCATCAATGCATCCATCCATCAATGCATCCATCCATCCATCCATCCATCCATCCATCCATCCATCCATCCATCCATCCATCCATCCATCCATCCATCCATCCATCCATCCATCCATCCATCCATCCATCCATCCATCCATCCATCCATCCATCCATCCATCCATCCATCTATCCATCCATCTATCTATCTATCTATCTATCTATCTATCTATCTATCTATCTATCTATCTATCTATCTATCTATCTATCTATCTATCTATCTATCTATCTATCTATCTATCTATCTATCTATCTATCTATCTATCTATCTATCTATCTATCTATCTATCTATCTATCTATCTATCTATCTATCTATCTATCTATCTATCTATCTATCTATCTATCTATCTATCTATCTATCTATCTATCTATCTATCTATCTATCTATCTATCTATCTATCTATCTATCTATCTATCTAGTCTGTCTGTCATTCTGTCCGTCAGTCTGTCTGTCTGTTAGTAAATCTGTATGTTGGTTGTTGGATCTTCTACCTAAGCATCAGCGTTCATCTATATATCTGTCTGCATTATCTGCCTGTGTGTTTATCTGACTATAGTTATTTTTGGTAGTATACTGGACGACATCTTTTTTTCATTTCTTTTAAATACCCACCCACCCACACACCCACATACAAACACACACACACACTCACACACACACACACACACACACACACACACACACACACACACACACACACACACACACACACACACACACACACACATGTTCTGCCCTGTTCCAAAAACTTGCGACAATGTTTACAAAAATACTAACATTGACGCGAACTGACGTTGCCAACTAAAAATCTGCTCTGGTTGCCAGTTATTTTCCAGACACACTTAATAGTGAATTATATATCTGGCGAAAGAATCAGTATGCCAATAGAAATTTCGTCTGAAAGTTTGACTAGAAAAGGGAACATGTTTTTCTAAAGTAAACAGCTCACAAATTGCACACAGGGAAAGCAAACTTTAATTTGTAACTGGCATCTCTAAGAGTGGGCACTGGGCGTCGGTAGTCTTGGTGATTATAAGTGTGTCATCGCTTGGGCCTCTTGGCTCCACCATCAATTTTCAATATGCGCCATGTTGGGTCGACGTTAGAAATATGCAAATAATAGCATATGCACATTGGTATCAGTTTCATCAATTCAGTGTAAATGTTAACAGAAAGTTAAACAAAATGAAAAGTTCAGGGATGGATGAGTGGTTCGTGATTGTGTTGAGGGCCAGACACGCAAACGAAAGACAAACAAACATAGGGGTACATATAGATGGTGCTGTCTTGTTCTTTTCGTTGATGATGGGTTTTTTTTTTTTTTTTTTCTGGCATTGTTTTTCAGATGAAAAGACCATATACCTCCACTGGAAAGTCGACTGCTTAAACCTGGAATCGATAGATAGATAGATAATACGACCAACACTCTGAGGGCCTAAAAAACACCGTTTCAGATACAACTAAAGACCTTTTTTTTTTTAATCAACGCACTGAACAACTTATAGGGTAGTTGCTGTGTTTGTGTGGATAAACAGGCAAGCAAATAATAAACCCAACTAGAGGAACACAGACAGATGAAACGACAAACAATGAATAACAGAATGTGAGTCGGGTGCAATTATTATCAGTTTCATCGACACAGTAAACATCTTAGAGGGTAGATAAAGTGGGTGTGTGGATGAACAGACAGACAAACACACAGAATCTTATCCAGGGATGCAAATAGATAAATCGACTTTCACTCTGAGAGAATGTCAGAATGTAAATTGGATAAAATATATATAGGTTTTATCGACACACTACGCAGCGCAGACAAAAAGTAAAATATTCAGTGGGTGTGTGTGTGTGTGTGTGTGAACTGACAAGCAGATAAGTAGACCTACATTTAGGGATACAGATGGAGGACACGATCAACAATCTGAGAGACTGATAGTCTGCGAGCCGGATTAAATTGATTTTAGTTTCGTCAACTAATATATCAAAGAGGGTATATTGGAGAAATAAAATTTTTTAGAGAATGACAAATATGTTCAGCTGCTCTTTGGATTAAACGATAGACAGACAAGCATAAAAAGATAAACGAAGGGAGAAACAGATATATCGACGACACGACCAACACATAAAAAGCCATTCGAAATTAAACTGATGTTACTTCCAACAACATACCGTATATTATAAAATATATTTTCCGTGTGGATTGCCAAACCATAATGGTACGGGGGTGAGGAAAGGGGCGGGGGGTGGGGATTAGACTCACTTCAGCTTAGCAAACATGATTTAAAAGGAGACTACTAAAGACATTTCTGAAATTGATATTCTTTGGCTAACAGGCCTAGATATCATTGGCGTTAACAAGCACTCAGGCTTGAACCCAAAGTATTTTTAACCCTCCCCCCCCCCTCACCCCGGATTGCAATCTGTAGATTTAACATCTTAGTGATGAGAATCAAACAAGTACTAATCGCAGAACAAACAGACGCATGGTTTAACCATATTTCTATGTAACGTTAGTTGTGTAAATCCTTTACAGTTTAAATTACGTTGCAGAAACAAACCTAACTTTTTTTTCTTTCTTATTTGTGATTTTAGTATGCATTCAGTAGTTTGCCACTGTCATCTGACCGGTTGGTTGTCGATACCACTGTTCAAACCAACACAATTCGGTCTGAGGCCAAATATCCTGCAGCTGAAACTAAACCGCCCAACGCTTAAGCCACAGACGCCGATTAAAACAGTCATACTGGGGCACCACAAAACGACTATCAAGTAACTGGTAGAACAGTCAGGGTGGCTATATCCGAAGTATTTTATTACGTGTAGATGTAAATCAGTTGGTGGCTGTGAATCAGCAGCCTTGACCCAACTAGAAAGCACACCAGGTTCAAATGGCTGAAACCAGACAAGAACGCCTTGCAGGAAACCTCACAAGAATAATGAGTAAACTGGCACAAACCTATTGTCAGCAGTCGCACGTTGCTAAAGAATACACAATGGACGGGTTTTAATCAATGATATACTGAACGGTTTGATGTACTGTGAATATGTGGTGTCGAATAACTAACTGGGTATAGGCCAACTTGCTGTCTCAGCTGTCCCATGTAAATATCTTCCACTTCGCAGCGAATTCTTAAAGTAAAAATCTATGCTCCAAGAATTACTCATTATGTTGTTATTACTAATAATTTTCTATGACTATAATTAGTTGAAGGAAATGGTATAGGAAATAGATATACTTTTATCCTCAGAGTATGGAAGATACTCTTTACCTATTTATAATTATTTCACATTCCATTATATTATTTATTTATTTATTTAACTGCATACACAATGTGGACCATAATTATTGCTACACGTACAAAATAAACAGTATGCTGCTTCCTATTTACTAATTTACTAGTTTGATAATCGATATCATAGTACACCAGACATAATCATAGGTGCTCCGTCTCCCATAGCAAATGTCTTAGCTGTAGGTGCTAACTGTTGCCATAGCACACTGAATATCAACTCGTTGTTACCTCCCTTTACAACCCTCAACACCTAATTGCTCGTTAACACATTCTTGAACAGGTTATTTCATCTCATCTCGTGTCGTCTATCAGCATACGTTCAGCTGGTGTGCTCCCGTAGCTATCGCTTTGGTAGCCAGAAAACCCGCTCTTTCATTTCCTAGCATTTCTAAATGTCACCCCCGTGTGGGTTCCGGGGCCCTATTATAGGGAAAACAAGAATAGACTCACTGCCTACCTAAAAGCATGTCGTAAGAGTCGACTAATTGGTAGCTTCCTTCGAAGTCCGAGTCCATCTGCTTGAGAGTCAAGGAACCAAAAGTCTGCATACAAATTAGTCAAATCTGTCAAACGGATGCACACGCAACACTCAGGTTCTGGAACAGGACTTGAGTCCAGAAGTGGACGAACAACCAGAACCTTCCGCCGGAGCTTACAGCCGGTGAACGCGTAGAAGAAGAAGAAAAAGACATGTCCCGGACAGTATATCCACGCGAGTCCATGTAATGCTCACTTGTTGTTGCTTTGCATCCGCTCATGCCACATGTGTCCAGTTTTAACCTGCCACAGAACAGCATGATAATCATTTACTATTTTGAACTACTCTGCAGTATCGACCGAGAATCGGATGCTCCACATTATCAAGTAACAAGTAAATGTCCCTTTTCCCCGCCTTTGGGAATATTGGAAATAAAGAGTTACACCTATATTTTTTAGACCAATCGGAACTTGGTGGATGATGTTGTCAGCACCAGGCCGGCCGCCTTTACTGCAGCTGGTACACACTCTAGGAGTCGAGGTCATTTAAAAAAATAGACTTTGTCAAGACGCGAACCTACCACCTTCCCACCATCACGCGGGCGTCTAGTCGCCAACGCCACTGCGACTCCCCACATTTTGTTACAAAATTGAATATATTGTGAACGGCGACCAGTTTGTTGCAGCTGGGTGACTCAATATTGTTGAATACTGCCAGTATGGAAAATTATCTTTGCAATGTTTTTATTCTGCTTCTCGTTCACTGACTGTAAACTCCTGCGGATGGTTCTGGTTGTTTGTCCACTTCTGGACTCTAGTCCTACACCAGAATCTGAGTGTTGCGGGCACACCCATTTTACGAATTTGCCTCACTTCTATGCACACTGTTGGTTTCTTGCATCTTAGGCAGATGCTCTCCGACTTCAAAGAAAGCGCCCAGTTAGTCTATTCTTAGGACATGCTTGTTAGGGAGGGGGTGGGTCTATTCTTGTTTTTCCCGCCAGTAGGTGCTCCGGAACCCACACTGGGATCGAATCATCCAGTTTTCCAAGACAATTCTGTCCTGTGACTGAACATCTGCTCCTTAACATGAAGCCATATTTCTCATTCGGTCTGCAGGAAAAAATTGTATATAATCACAAACATGTGCTAACCAATAGGAAGTGAAGAAGCCCACCACAGTTTGAGTCCAGAGTAGAAATATAGAAGCCCGCCACAGTTTGAGTCCAGAGTAGAAATAAAGAAGCCCAACACAGTTTGAGTCCAGAGTAGAAATAAAGAAGCCCAACACAGTTTGACTCCAGAGTAGAAAAGATATTCAATTCAGAAAGACTGACTGACTGACTTTCTACCCTACCAGGACATCACACAGGCGATAAACACCCGATGACACAAAGTGCCACCATGCGGATGAGGATCGCCGTGGAGAGGTCCCAGGAACCGCGTTCAGACAATCGGCCATATTTATGGCCTGCCTATATTGCGGCCCCCGGCAAAAGCCAGGGTGGAGCTTCAAATAAAAAATTTCATCCTGAAAAGGACGATAGATAAGTCAGAAAGACAAAGCGTTTCCAAAATTTTAACTATGTGTCAGTTGTCTCTGAGTCTGTGGTGAACCGATGGGCTGCAAGCTGCAACACAAACCTCCCTGACGTTGGAGATAAGAGGACAATTGAGTTGATAACCTACGCCACGGAAGACTGATTGTTTATCACTTCTCATTAACTTACCAACTCCTTTTCTTGCGTTGGTATCTGTACTGTGTTTTCCAGACCAGTTCTTCAACCTTTTACCACCTGCAGACCACGAAGGTTTAAGAATTTGTTTGCGGGCCGGTTGACGGCGGTAAGACAAGGAAAAGCAATACAAATTTAGATCGCTTTTAAAAAAAAAACTTTTTGAAAGGTAATTAAAATTGTTAGGTTATGCGACGTCTGCATCAGCTTAGAGGTTACCAGATGTAATATACAGGGTTTGGAGCAAAGTTACTAAGAGACGAAGCGCTGCAGTAACATAATTATATGTCAGCATTTAGCTTTGCTTGTGGCTGCTACATGACTATATATGTATATAAGTGTGTGTGTGTGTGTATGTGTGTGTGCGTGTGTCGAGAGAGAGAGAGGGGGCGAGAGGGGGGGGGGCAGAGAGTTGTTATGGTTACTTCTTTGTTATATGTACGTGTAAAGACGAATTGTGAATACATCGAAATAGTACAAGTTACAGATAGACAACTGATTGTTAGGCCAGTTGCAGATGAGCATTTAATGCTAGGCGTGTCAAGTCTCCATACGTCGTGCTACACTCGTTTCTACAGCCAGACTTCTTGTTCACTTGGAGCTGACAGGTTCGATTCCCAGTATGGTAACTAGAGCTCTCGATTGCATGTTGTCACGTGTGTATTCTTATCTCCCTGCTTCTTTCTATGAGTGCCGATAAGTTCTTGCACATTCTTTTAGACATAGTCGTGTATACCAATAGGTATTTGGTGGGTAAAATGTTTACTTACCAGGACCTTGCACGTTACACATGTGAGACCGTGTTGACCTTGGAGCCGGTCACAAGAATTGATAGATAGATGTGACTGGTCTTTTTAGGAGAGTCATAGACTTAAAAGAAAGCCATCACCCCTTAACTCAGGAATGCCAAAACTGCTGAAGTGGCTAGATTATATTGCATCTAAAGGTTTGGTCCAAGGATTATATTACATAAGCTGACAGCAATGCCTGTTTGTGGGAACTAGATGGTATGTGGGATCCACTACAACAGAACATGTGGACATCTGGGAAAAATCTAGTTAAAGACCAACCCACAATTTATAAAGCCGCCAACTGCGTTTCACAGTAACTATGAAGGATTTTTCATGTAGAACCACAATACATACTTATTTTTGAAATTATAAGAATGTAGGTAACAATTCAACATTTATTGATCAAATACAAAAAAATGTTTTATCAGTAATAAACAGTACCCAAGGCCAAAGATCTAATGTAGTGCCAATGCACTATAGTTTACAAGCCAATGGTGCAGAGCATACAACATTTGATCAAGAGCATGACCAATTACAAATGAATGTTCATGAACAGGCAATATTTTGTCATTTGGATACTCAGCAGGTTCAAAGTTCTGCACCTCTCCTGAATCAGACTGGAAAATATCCACAAACAGCATTCGAATCCAGATAAGGTACTTCTGTTCTTGAGGCAGTCCCCCAATGGGTTCTATGTTCTGTTCTTCTCTTTCCTATCACTTGTAGGTGCTTAGGATACAGTAATCTAAGATTGGATTGTAGACTTCACTAAGTCCCTAGGTTCAGGATAGTTTCTGCCTTTCTCTTGAATCAGACAGACGTCTCCATCATCCTTCACATCCAGTTCCTTGAAAAGTGTAGACTGACATCAATGTACACAGTCCAAGGTTGTGCCTCTTGGATTTTGACAGCCTTCTCTTTACACCGCGTTAGCTTCTACCAGCCGGGAGCTCAAGGAACCAGTTTTTACATCTCGTGTATTAGACTGGGCTTTTTGAATCACACTCACATTCATACAAGTCCCTTGTTGAAGTATGTTGGGCGTGTTCACTGCCTTCTCTAACAGGTCAACGGGGATTCCCGTCCTTGTGCAAGAATTGAGTCCCTCTGCGTCCACAGTTTTTATCGAGGAGATGTATACACAAATTAAACTGCAGTTTAATTAATTTTCGACATATTTTTTAGAACTATACGTCATTTTTAAGGTAAATAAGTGTGCCAATTAAATATAACAATTAAGGCTCTTACAGACAAAAAAAAAAGATTTTTCTACAGTCAACATGAACAAAAACATCAATAAAGTTTAGATGTAAACTAAAACTTGTTCCAGCAAAAGTAAAGAAATATCAGTGATAACTCTTTGATTCTGAGAGGGCATTGCTGATCAGAGGAGCGGAAGGGGAGGGGGGGGGGGGAGAGTGACATTTGTACTTTAACAAATTTAGCGCATAAAAATACTGCTATGAAACATACACATGTCATACATAACATAAATATAAATGATTGATGGTTATTATTATTAGTAGTAGACAACTACAACATACAATTATACTGTAATTTAATAATTAGTAAACAAGCACAATCAGTTTGAAATTGATATGTGCAATACTTTTTTCACCCAGAATAGTTTTCTTAACAGTACTTATAGCACTACTAAATATGTATCTTCAAGGTATAAACAGCACAAACAAATTTGTCCAGTTTTATCTTGTTGGATGAAATCAATTCCTTATCATTGCGAATATTTTGGTAACAAATATGCAAGGGAAGTGGATGAACAACCAGAAGTTTCCGCAAGAGTTTACAGCCAGTGTTCGTGAAGCAAAGCAAAAGCCAGTTTACAAAAATTAACAGACCGTAGAACTGCAAAAATGGAAAAGAAGTCGATGAGCAACCAAAAGTTTCCGCAAGAGTTTACAGCCAGTGTTCGCGAAGCAAAGCAAGAGCCAGTTTACACCAATTAACAAATATATAATTATACTGTTAGTCAACAATTAGTAAAGAGGCACAGAGTGACTTGCTGTGGGAAGTTAGTTAGTAAATTAAATATTATTTTCATCTACATACCTAGAGCTCCGAAATATCTTGACACAATTTATCCACAGTCAATATGAAAGCAATAGTTTTCTTCAAACACAAGATAGTTTGCACCTGACAACTGTCGATATTCTCCAGATATGGCTTCTAAATTACCTGTTTGTATTATCCCTAAAAGTTATATTTCTACATTTAAAGTAGAAAAGTAATAAACAGCCAGTTCCCAAAAATCCGAACTACTGACTGGAAACAGTGACACTGACACACACATCACAACACGACTGTCTCCCGTGAATTACAATTAAAATTGCTGTAATCTAACAGCCTGTATGTCCACTTTACAATATCTGCTTGTCGATTTGTAATACGAATACAATCAGAACACAGAAGTTTGTAAGCATATTATAATGTCACAAAATGCAACATGGAAACGCTTGCAATAACCTATTTTCGAGGGGGACTCCTAAAAAATGTGCCGTGATTCAGTTGTACGGCCTGACTGGAGCTGGCCGTGGGCGTGTTATTGGAGGCCACTGGGTTCAGGGTTGTCGCAGGACAGCCCACACCCCTCTGGTCTTATACCTGCCCACATCTTGAACACCTGAAATATTTTAAATTTCACTCATATATGTTTGAGTTTTACTTATAGCAAAGCCAAATTCCTTGGACTAATTACCCCTTTGGACGCGAATGAATCCCCTCCCGCCTCTAGCCGGAGGGATGCTTGGATTTGGGACTCATTCTTGGCTGAGCTTCCAGATTAGGCAGGCGATTGCTTGAAATTCACTTTTTGAAATTCACCAAATAGTCCGTGGCGACAGCATGCGGCTCTAACTCCTCTTTTCTACACCGACCTAAACAGACTGTAGTGACAGTTGTTGTTATTGTTGTTGTGATGGTGGTTATGGTTGTGGTTGCAGTAGTACTGGTACTGGATGGTTGATGTGGTAGCTGTTACACTGGCTACATTTACTTCTCTGTACAAGTTAATGCTTCCTATTTAAGTCTGGGTAGACACGGATGCAAAGCTCAATTTAGTTACAATATTTCGTTGCACGGTGACTTTCCCATTCTTCGGAGAAGATGATATGATTAGGGGGGGGGGTGGGAATTTATGCCGGACACAGTTAGCCGAGAGAGTTTAAAATATTATTTTAAAGTTCTCATTTCTTAAGTATCTCTATTTTAATAATTTCGCCAGGTGATGATTTTTCAATCCTTCGGAGAGGAAGATATGATGGGGGAGGGGGGAGTGTGGGGGGGGGGGGTGTATGCCGGACACAGTTAGCTGAGAGAGCTTAAAATATTATTTTAATGTTCTCATTTCTTAACTATTTCTATTTTAAAAATTTCGCCATGGATGATTTTTCAGTCCTTCGAAGAGGGAGATATGACTTAGCCAGGTGGTAATTTTTCAATCTTTGGGAGAGGTAGATGTGAGTGGGGGAGTGGGAGGGGGGGGGTGGGGTTATGCCAAACACAGTTAGCTGAGAGCTTAAAATATTATTTTAAAGTTCTTATTTCTTTACAATTTCTATTTTAATAATTTCGCCATGGATGATTTTTCAATTCTTCGGAGAGGGATATATGACTGCGTCGAGGGGAGAGAAGGGGGGTTTGACAGACACTGTTAGCTGAGGGCTATTTTCTTTCCTCCCCATTTCACCAATCTGGGCCACAGCAACGCGTGGCCGGGTACAGCTAGCTAGTATATATATATATATATATATATATATATATATATATATATATATATATATATATATATATATATATATATATATATATATATATATATATACTTTTTTCAGTAATGGGTATGACGTCACGTCCGCTAGGGCGATTGTAAATAGAGAAATTGTAATGGGTTGGTTAAATATTGGGTCGTGTTTCGGCTGAGGTTACATCTTAGATATTTGATATTCATGTTTCTAGGATCTGCTTGCGTGAGAATAGGCCCCCTTTACTGGAAAGGAATTTAGGTAATCATTTTGTTGGTCGGCTAAGGCAGTCACTAGGGAGTGGTGCTAGACAGAATCTAGTTTCTTCCTAACCTCACTGCCAGCCACTAGACATATTACGGACCTGATCGGTCTATAAAAGCCTAGCACATACATCTGAGCTTAATGTAGGAATATGAATGAGTGGTGGACAGGGTATGGTGTCTGGTGATTGCTAATCTGTTTTCCTCTTTGTCACAGGATGTTACTTACATCTGGAGGCCAGGTCAACAATCAGTATCCTAACATACTACAAGTGTAACCAGCAGACAGCCGACAGTACGAAAAATCCTCTCTTATGTTTATGCACTAATGTCTGGATCTACATGAGATTACAACTGTCCACTGTTCCTTGATGATCACCATCAGCCTATGTCCTCAGCCCAGGAGACTTTAGTGTGGTTAGGTTGCGAACAACTGCCACGACCAGAGTGTGGCCTAGAGTTTAATAGAGAACATTTTAAAAGTAACAAGGAACCTTCTACATTGATCATATTATTAAATGCAATGAACTGTATTGTATTATAAACTATAAAGATTCAAGGTTTCTTCTGACTCCAGTGACTTATGAAGAATAGTATTTGATGTTGGATTCACAAGGCTTCAAACATTCTCAGTGCCAACTGTTGGAAGATGCTGCACTTCGGATGAACACAATCCTCTGGGCAGATAAGTTGTGGTGGCTAGAGATTGTGATTACTCATAACACCAAGTGCCAGTTACCTCGGTACATGATTCAGCAGTTTGAAAATGATGAGAATTACTGATGCTAGTAGCAAACAAGAAGTCCATCTGGAGTAGGGAAATTGTCGATTCTATAGAACGTTTACTTCGTCTTGCTGAATCCATTTCTTTACATTGTGTGTGTGTATGTGTGTGTGTGTGTGTGTGTGTGTGTGTGTGTGTGTGTGTGTGTGTGTGTGTGTGTGTGTGTGTGTGTGTTGCACTGATTACAATATGTTTTGTAATTCAATATCTCTGTTTGTGTCCATCCTTCACAGTTCTTAAATTTTCCGTAAAGCGTGTTGTGTTGTTGTATCTCATACGGCACTATGTTAATTTTACCAGCATATGATTACTGTCTAGTCTTTGGGGCTTGAAAGTAGTGGGGAAGTCAGAACAAGTTGTGCCTAGGAATATTTATTACCTAGTGCTATAACTTGAGTCGCCTCACCCCTGAAGTAAGTTGCATGTTCTTTGGAGCTGCGGGATACCTCATAGACTATTGCGAGCCAACATCTCAACACTTAAACTACTTCAGAGTGTGTACAACAGCGTTATCTGCCACGGGTCCAGAGTCTGCGTTTCTCTTGAAAAGGACAGCCTGAGATCTCTAACCATACAAACTCTTGCAGAGTGGGTACTGTCAATGCCACCTCCAGCTGAAGAGGACCATCTTTATGCCTGTTACAAATTACCACAATATGGAAAACATCCGTTCCATGTCCCATAGGAATTACAGAACATGAATCATAATGTTACATTTATATTACTGTTCACAGAATATTTACACCCTCACTCTAATATAGAACTTTCCCAATTTGACAGACCATTCCACTTTTTTCCTGAAAAATTGGAATCTCCAAAGATATACCCTGATAAGGTGTACAGAGTATCTGCATAATGACAGCGGTTAATCATACCCTATAAATAGGCCCTCAGTAAGAGATCTCCTACATCAAATCCAACCAGTCCCATTCAAGGATGCTATTCATCATAATATACAATACCAACATAATATTATAATACATCACATACGGGTGATATCTCTGCTAGTTCTATTGTTTGTACACAGATATTGCTCTCATGAGAACACTCCCCACACAGACATATATTCTTCAACAAAATGATAAGAACAATAAGGATTCCAAGTAACACTACAAGAATGAGTGCAAGGATAAATCTATTCCACTTTAAAGAAGAGTTTACATACAGGCTTTCACACTCAACATGTGTTCTCCTATAGTATCAAGATGGGTTTTCTCATGTCCTACCCCTTGTATGGAATCAAGACATCAATCTGAGGCATAAGCACTAGGATCATCCCCTAACATCCGGTGTACGAACTAAATGAGAACACGAATCTCTTCTGCAGACATGTAGAGAACAGCTACAGAACAGCTCATTTAAGAGTTAACAGACAAAGCATTTGTCTTATAAATGCATTTAGGAAAGCATAAATACATGAATACCACTGGAGGATTTCAATTTGTTTGGCACTTGGCCGTAGTTCAATCACATCTTTCTGCCGCTTAAGTTTAAGTTGTCTAGTTTTAAAATTGTCTTCCCTCCTTTATTAAAGCGATCCATCCTTATGTTGCCAATATAGATGGAAAAGGTAAAGGTAAAAAAAAAAGGGAAAGTCGGGAGATGTGAACCAGCGTCTTTGCACACGGTTATAAAGCATAAGTGCTCTCCCACCAGTACGGACAGCTGATAAGAATAGTCCGCCTGTGTCGCCGTCCGCACGTAACTCTGTAGCTACAGCGACCTTCTTCCATTAACCCCAGAGTATCAGCTCTGGTACCAATTTCCTAGAGGCTATATGAACCCGGGAACCACCCTGTTTCGAACACCGACCGTGGCTGCAGCTAGTCGCAGCTGGATTTGAAGGCGAGCCTCTTATCGACTGCGCTAACGCGGTCTATAATATAGATGCAAATTTAAATCCATAATGTTTCAGAGTCAAGGTCAGTTTTGTGGCCAGCAGGCGAAAGTTTCGCTATTATGCTACTGCACACCCGAAACTGTTTTTGAATTTTACTTTTGAGCACTAGGCTAGCGAGCATACCCGTAGATTTATTCCTTGTAATTGCTATGTAACTGGTTTCAAACAATCACTTGGACAGACTAAGCTCGTGAAGTAGCAAATTATCTCATTAGATAATAACAAAACAGGAGATGACGCCTGACGAAGTCAATGTTTTTAGACAATTACGCTCACCTGGCCTAGAGCACGTGATCTTGTTTCCTGCACAAGCAATTTATCTCAACATCGAATGTACAAAACCAGTAAACAATTAGTGTCTGAAATTGTCTACTCACAACATAAAATAAATAAAAAATGGCAACTTCAAATGCTTGATATATCAAATGAAAACTCCAAGCGCAAGTTATTTTCCAGTATCTATCTTGGATGGTCTGCGACGTGCATCACTAATTGCCAAGAATGGCGCTTTAAAGCCAGCCTGCTCATTTTTTGTTTAACAATAGGTTCTACAGGCTGCAAGTACTATCATGTTTTATGCATCTCAGATGCTTTGACTGTAGAGTTTACTATTCTCATCTTGAAATTTAAAAAATCCAGATTGCTTTTTTACGTTGTATTGTGTCTTTTTACCTTGTATACGTCTAAAAAAAACCACCGAGAAAGTCTGCCATTTATTCTGTTACAAAATATATTTTAAAATGTATATATATTATTTGCCAGAGCTGTATTATGTTATTAAAGGTGTTCCCTTGTAGTGGTTAAAGAAAATCTAATCGGCGTATAGTTACCATGATTGTTACTTAGCCTTCGTTTGGTTCAGACAGATTTCCACTAGTTCGTAGAGTAGGGAAATTAACAAGTTTATGAAAATGGAATTGCAATCGCAGTTGGATTAGCAAGCAAGTCAACTGGCGACCTTCTGGAACTGCGTTCGAATCGTCCCACTATAAGGTGCAATAGTAATCTTTCCATACAGGCTGTATGGCAAAGACATACTTGGATAAATCATACAAGCTATGTGGTAGAGATTTGCGTGGATAACTCACAGAGCTGTATGACAGAGATATACGTGAATACCTGACACGGCTGTATGACAGAGATATACGTGAATACCTGACACGGCTGTATGAAAGAGAAATACGTGAATACCTGACACGGCTGTATGGCAGAGATATACGTGAATACCTGACAAGGCTGTATGGCAAAGATATACGTAGATACCTCACACAGCTGTATGGCAGAGATATACGTGGATACCTCACACGGCTGTATGACAGAGATATACGTGGATACCTCACATGGCTGTATGGCAGAGATATACGTGGATACCTCACACAGCTGTATGGCAGAGATATACGTGGTTACCTCACACGGCTATATGGCAGAGATATACAGGGATACCTCACACGGCTGTATGGCAGAGATATATGTGGATACCTCACAGATCTGTATGGCAGAGATATATGTGGATACCTCACAGATCTGTATGGCAGAGATATATGTGGATACCTCACAGATCTATATGGCAGAGATATACAGGGATACCTCACACGGCTGTATGGCAGGGATATATTTGGATACCTCACAGATCTGTATGGCAGAGATATATGTGGAAACCTCACAGAGCTGTATGGCAGAGATATACGTGGATACCTCACACGGCTTTTGGTTGACTAGCAGAACGATGTTAGAGCATGGCATGAATTCGAGATCAGTGAAGAAATAAGAGAAGTGTCTGGACAACGCTGGTGTAATAACAATTATAATACATAGAAGACCACAGTGTTTTGGATACATCATGAAAAGAACATAGCAACAAAAAGGCATGAAAATGAAAACCGATGGATCGAGGAAACGAGGACGTCCAACAGAAACGATAAAACGAACGTAGATGGGAGACGCTAAAGGCACTGAAAAGGATTTTGTGATGATATCGAAAGTATTGCACATGATAGAACGGATTGGAGGAACACATTGAGAGCCTCGTGTGAGGTATAATGGCACAAAACGATAATCGTTTTCTCTGTTTTTGTGTTCACTGGAGCTGTTAATTCTGGCTGAAAGTTCTCGTTGTTCTTCTATTTCTAGACTTTGATCTTGTTCTAGAACTTGTATTTTCCCGAACATCCGTTTGAAAGATCTGACTTATTTGTATGCTGACCTTTGGTTCCTGACCTCTCAGGCTGATGTACTGTGACTTGAAAGAAAACCCCACTAATTAGGTTCTCTCCCCCCCCCCCCTCCCCCCCCCCCCCCCAATCCTCACGACAAGCCGGCATTTTGATGAGTAATGTTGAAAATCTCACACCGACCGCCTTTACTTTCTAGAACATGTCTTATACTTAGTTTGGATTACCACGGGAGCCTAAATCAATATGTATCAAGTGTTTTAATCCTCTGGGGATTTAAGCATTGGTCTAACTGGTTGGCAGTTCAGCGTGGTAGCCACTGAGTTACCAGGGCTTCCACGTAGCTGTATGTATGTAGGGACAAGAGTTGGTTACCAGGGCTTCCACGTAGACTGGCATACACTGTATGTATGTAGGGACAAGAGTGTGTTACTTAGGGCTTACACGTAGACTGGCCTACACTGTATGTATGTGGGGACAAGAGTGGGTTACTTAGGGCTTCCACATAGACTGGCCTACACTGTATGTATGTAGGGAACAAAGTGCGTTACAAGGGCTTCCACGTAGACTGGCATACACTGTATGAATGTAGGGACAAGAGTGTGTTACCAGGGCTTCCACGTAGACTGACATACACTGTATGAATGTAGGGAACAGAGTGCGTTACAAGGGCTTCCACGTAGACTGGCCTACACTGTATGTATGTAGAGACAAGAGTTGGTTACCAGGGCTTCCACAAAGGCTGGCATACACTGTATGTATTTAGGGAACAGTGTGTTACAAGGGTTTCCACGTAGACTGGCCTACACTGTATGTGTGTAGGGACAAGAGTGTGTTACTTAGGGCTTCAACATAGACTGGCATACACTGTATGTCAGTAAGAACCAGAGTGTGTTCTCAGGACACACAGAGGAAAATTCGCCCACAGAGAAGGAGTGGCCCTGATGCTATTGAAAGAAGCGTGCAGGGCACTAATAGAATGGGGAGCTGTGAGTCCCAGAATAATATGAGCATCTTTCAGAACAGTGAGACAGAAGGTGAACATGTCGGTAATACAGTGTTATGTACCAACAAATGATAAAGATGCATCTGTTAAGAAAGAATTTTACATGCAGCTTCAAAATATTTAATTATAATGAAAGAAAGGGCACTTAAATAATTTTGATATGTGACGTGAATGCTAAGATAGGATCAGACAACACAGGTTATGAAGAAATTATGGGAAGACATGGTCTAGGAGTAATGAATGAAAATGGAGAATTCTTCACAAATCTTTGTGCAGGAAACCAGTATGTTATTGATGGAAGTATTTTTCCCCATAAAAGAATACACAAAGCAAAATCGGAATCACCAGACCATAAGACAATTAATCAAATTGACCACCTATGTATTAAAAAAAAAGTTTAGATCATCCCTTTACGAAATTAGGGCTTTCAGAGGTGACGATGTATTTACTGACCATTTCCTGGTGGTAAGTAAAATCAAGTTGAAACTAAAAAGATACATAACATCTTATTATCATAGAAAAAAATATAATGTAGGTTATCTCAGGGATAAAGAAGTTAAGGAACAGTTCTCAGTTATAGTCTCTAATAAGTACCAGGTGTTGCAGCAGATAGCTGAAGATGTCAGCACAGAAGTCTGCTGGGATCAGATCAAAGGAATCTGGAATTAATCTTACGTAGAAGTTCTTGGCAAGAAAGAAATGAAACATAAAGCGTGCATGACACCAGAAACCATTAAACTGATTGAAGATAGGAAAAGTAAAAAGGTAGACAAACAATAGCAAAACTAGAGCTGCTAACGATAGAGCTCAGGGGAAATACACAGAAGCCAATAAGGAAGTTAGGAGGCGTATAAGGACAGATGAAGTGAAATATCTAAATGATCTAGCACAAAAAGACGTTACAGACATTCATTAACTGGTGCCTGCGCAGAATAGAGGGAATTAAATGGTATGATAGAATAACTAATGTAGAGCTTTGTAAAGTAAAGTAAAGGACCCTTTTCCACGCCTTTTGGCGTATAGGGCATATAGGGTTAGACCTATATTTTTATAAACACATCGGCACAATATGGGTGATGTGGTCAGTATCACGCCGGCCGCCTTTACTTCCCAGGACTGCACCCGGTACCCACTCAAGGCTGGGTGGACCTGGGAACCAAGGTCAGTTTTGTAAAAAGTCCGGCTCAGCCAGGGAGCGAACCCACGACCTTCCGATCCGCGGCGAGCGTCTAACCGCTCGGCCACGACGACTCCCATGTAGAGCTTTGGGAGAGAACTAAACAGGCTCCAGTGGACCAAGAGGTGAGGAAAAGACGCTGGCGTTGGATAGGACACACAATAAGAAAACAGGAGAACGGCATAACTAGAATGTCCTTGCAATGGAACCCACAGGGGCATAGGAATAAAGGAAGGCCAAAAAACACACGGAGAAGAGAGAGCTGCAGAATAAAGTTAGAAAGATGGGAAGAACATGGGGGAGAGCTCCATGCAATGGCGAAGGATAGAACGACTTGGCAAATTAAGGCAAACCTTTTGGCCAGAAAGAATAACAGTGGAACGTAAACTCTATGGACCACTGAATGAATTAACAACAACAGTGAAATTTATACAAGAGACAAAATTGCTGATATAGACAACTTATTTCAGGCGAACGAAAGAAGAAGAGGAAGAACGTCTTGGCGTGAGTTGGTTGAGGGCCTATGCTCCATTTGGGAATAGAAAGTCAGAAGAAGAAGGAACCAGAGTTTGTTACCAGGGCGTCCATGTAGACTGGCACACACTGTATGTCTGCAGGGGCCATGTTTATTTCAAGTAAGTCTGCCTTCCTATCTGAAATTATCGGCGGTCAACCTTATTTGGCCTAGATCGCTAGAGTTAATGAACAGCAACAATTTTCGATACAATTTGACACAGACAACCTCTCACGGCTTGCCAGTCGACTAAAAGGCCGTCTTGGTCACTCCTGCCATATACTTTATAACTATAAATTACAGACTTTATATGAATATGCTTTTTTGATGATGAGGTACCGACTGGCACTCATAGATGGAGATGAAAAAAAAAAAAAAACGAACACAAAAGACAATTAAATACGCAAAACTACAGTGACCATCCAAAGTGTTGGCCTCCAGATGACGATGTTGCCTCGCTGCATCCCTGTTTGGGTTTTCGCAGACTTATTTCTGAATAGTATGCACAAAGCTATAACATTATAATATTTATGATTTCCTATACATTATGTGCGATACATTATACAATGTATGTTTCGTTATGTTAACCATTAAAAAAAAAAAACTTCAAAACCGACAAGAATTAAAGTCCTAGCTAACTAAATTTGAGTTCGATGACTGTTGACTAAAATTCAATGGCTACAACGCCCCACCCCCCCCCCCCACCCTGTTTTCCCCACCAACAGTTTAAAAAGCGCCTTCCTTTGCCGAAGATGGTATTCCGGTCTGGGGCATGAGAGTCCATCGCTGTTACTGCTCAGCCAGTCGTCCGTAATCAGTAAAACTCTTTCAAGAATGACTTACCCTTTGGTTCCGCCCACTGGAAACTCGACCCACTAGCTATCAGCAACCAATTAAGCACCTTCTGACAAATACCAGGACTACAGTGCAGCTGATAAGGATATCACTCAAATAATTAGCCTCTTCCATAGCGTGGATCCAGCACAGTCTTACCACTATCGGTTAGAGATAATGTAGAGAAAGGAAAGGATGAAAAAGAAAATGAAGAGAGCGCCTGGTAGGGTGGGTCGAGAAGTGTAGATGAAAGAGGAGAGAAAGAGAGGGAGAATCGACAAACAAAGAAAAAAAGAAAGAAAGAAAGAAAGAAAGAAAGAAAGACAGACAGACAGACAGACAGACAGACAGACAGACAGACAGACAGACAGACAGACAGACAGACAGACAGACAGACAGACAGACAGACAGAAAGAAAAGAAAGAAAGAAAGAAAGAAAGAAAGAAAGAAAGAAGAAAGAAAGAAAGAAAGAAAGAAAGAAAGAAAGAAAGAAAGAAAATAAGAATACAGAAAGAAAAAAAGTATTGCAAACAACGGGAAGCATATGGGTTTTTGTTTAAAGGTGTTTAGCTGTGTTTATTGTCGATTTTTTTATTCTGCATAAAAATATTTTTTTTTTAAACAGCAAATGTTTACGAGGGAAGGAAGAAATGTACCTAAGGCACAGATCTGAAGAACTGGAGATAACAATGATTTGTCATCCCCTTGCGGGATGCTATTTTGAAGCCCATCCTGGCTTTTGGCGGGAGCCCTAAATATAACTGTGCCTGAAATATGGCCTAACGGCTCAACGGGGTTTCCCGGACCTCTCCACGGGTGATCCCTATCCACATGGTGGCACTTTGTGTCACCGTGTGTTTATCGCTCTGTGTGATGTCCTGGTGGGGAACAACTTACATACACATATAGAACTGGAGATTTCAGAAATAATAGCGTTGTAGTGCATTAAACAGTAAAAACACATCTGAATAACATGGAAGATAAATGTAAAAAGCCCTCGTGTGGGTTTCGAGCACCAGTGGAGTGTATATGTGTGTGTGTGTGTGTGTGTGTGTGTGTGTGTGTGTGTGTCTGTGTGTGGCAGAGGGTAGGTGGGGGTATAGATAACATCGTCCCATAGCAGATAGTGCTGCTGTTTGTGTGGTGCTGGAATTCCATACGTTCCAGTTCAGTGTTCTTCAACCTTTTGACCCCTCGTGGCTCCCAAAAAAACACGGAAACTTGTTTTGCTAACTGAGAGCTAACTAAACACAGAAACACATGCAAGGTGCAAACTGATTCCAAGTCCTAACATTGGAACTTTCAGCCAATGCAACATCTGCTGCTACTCAGAGAGTAGAAAATCTGAGAGATTTGACAGCTTCCGGGATTTGTATCTGTTTACACACACACACACACACACACACACACACACACGCACACGCACGCACACACACACCACACACACACGCGCGCGCACACACACACACATTGGCGCATACCGTTTTAGGCTACGACATATGAGCTGGGGTGTTTGGTGTCCTTACCCGTTGCCAAAACATGTCAATAGGTTAAGTTTTAGGGTTGGGGATTGGGGGGGGGGGGGGGTGGAATATTTTATGTAACTGTCTGGAAAAGAAAAGAGACGATGACAATAACTAACTTTGCCAGCACGTGGTTTAGAAAATCAGAAGTAATTGATATTAAACTACCTTTATCTTCCTAAAAGACGTGTTCATTTTCTTACCCTTTAAAAAAAATTGGGTGAGTCGTTCATTCCTTTGTTACGAGAAGTAGGGAACAAATTCACAGAATCAGAATATTACTTGTACCATCGGAAATCGAATTCTGTGCTGGCTGCTCAAGATGGGGAGATGGCAGTATTCCAGATTCTGTTGTGCTTCTTCTTACCTAAACTAAACTCAGCTTAACTAGAGAGAGCAAGAAAAAAGTTACTAAAGTTTTTGATTGCACATTGAACAGTAACTGAATCAACCAGAAGGCGGAGCCGGCTAGACCACGACCCTCCCAGATAATAAGGATGAGAGCCCGACTACGAAATTGCTCACCAAATATAGCTAGAAAATTAAAGACGCGACTAGAAGAGAATGTACAGACTTAAACAGTAAAGCCAAAGTTCACACACGCAACAAATATATCGATTGAGAAATGAGTAGCAAAGGAAATATTGAGGTGCATGGGGGGGGGGAGGGGAGGGGGGAGGGGTAGGAGGCCGCCTTTCAGCTCAGGGGCCTTGCCACAGAGAAATCCTAGTGGTCCCTCAGGGGTGGGGGAGGGGCCGCCTTTCAGCTCAGGGGCGTTGCCACAGAGAAATCCTAGTGGTCCCTCAGGGGGGGGGGGGGGGAGGGGGCCGCCTTTCAGCTCAGGGGCGTTGCCACAGAGAAATCCTAGTGGTCCCTCAGGGGTGGAGGGCTGCTCAAAGTGATCGGCCGTGTTTAAGTACAGATTTCTAAAACTAGAGAGTAGACTATTTAAAAAATAATATTAATATTATGATCTCAGGAATGAAAAATAAATACAAAACTATTTTAAATATAATGTTGAATGTTGAATTAGAAATCGGCATCACAGCACCAGGGACACCCCCCATAAGCTATCCGTCCCCATCTTCAGCAGCAAGCGAAGTGTCAAAATTCAGATTTTACCAGAAACTATCTGATTGTATATCCGTCTTGCCCTTCCCCGTAGTGTCGATCGTTGTCCAGATCATACGAAGTAGACTGTTGTCTTTCCAGTGTGGGAGTAGACGGCTGTCTTCCCCGGGTGGGAGTAGACGGCTGTCTTCGCCATGTAGGAGTTGACTGTTGTCTTCCCCATGTGGGAGTAGACGCTTGTATTCCCCGTGTGGGAGTAATCACTTGTCTTCCCCGTGTGGGAGTAGACGGTTGTCTTCCCTGTGGGAGTAGACGGTTTTCTTCCCCGTGTGGGAGTAGACGTTTGTCTTCCCCGTGTGGGAGTAGACAGTTGTCTTCCCCGTGTGGGAGTAGACGGTTGTCTTTCCTGTGGGAGTAGACGGTTTTCTTCCCCGTGTGGGAGTAGACGGTTGTCTTCCCTGTGGGAGTAGACGGTTTTCTTCCCTGTGTGGAAGTAGGCGGTTGTCTTTCCCGTGTAGGAGTAGACGATTGTCTTCTCTGTGTGGGAGTAGATGCTTTTTTTTTCGTGTGGAAGTAAAAGGTTGTCTTCCCCATGTGAGAGTAGACACTCGTCTTCTCCGTATGGGAGTAGTCGGTTGTCTTTCCCGTGTGGATTCCAGGGTCCCCTATGGGGAAAATCGGGGTTTGGGGTGAGCAGGGGGGGGGGGGGGGGGGGGGGGTTTCATAGAATAGACCAGCTGCATTCGTTACAGCATATTGTAAAAACGGTTTCATAATATTTCTATAGAAGTCGGAGTGTATGCGCCTGATATGCTTGGAGAAACTAACGTTCTGCGCATAAATAAGCTAGATATGTAAAACGAATGTGCAAAAAACAAAAAAAAACAAAAAAAAAAAACTTATTTTCTTGAACAAGACTTAAGTGCAAAAGTAAACAAATAACTAGAACTGTCCACCGCAGTGTTCAACCGGTAAAAACTAAGAAGAAGGGGAGTAGGTTAGTCGCGTATCCTTTACAGGACGTTGCAGAACCAACCCTAGCAGCCCCTGGCTGTTGTGTGGTTTCTCTAGGCAAATTTACGTCCAGTAGTTTGAAATTGACTGCTGGACGGTAGGCTCCCTGATACCACTGTCGTATCCAATGCAAAGCGCATGGCCCGCAGCTGGGATCGAACCCGGCACCCCGGCATTACGAAGCGTTCGCGTCGACTTAGCCACAGAGCCGACAAAAAAGAGAGCAGCAAACTGTAATGTAAAATAAGAAAGAGGAGCTTTGTAAAAATTGTATATACATATATATATATAATATTTTTTTTTCAACCTACAGAACGCAAACAGCATGAGTCGTGTGCATTGAAAGTTAAGAAACAGAGATGTAAGGTAACGAAGATTAGGCATAATATATGTGAACATGATAGCAGTAAGTAAAACTTTTTCGTAAACACATAGAATATAAATCTCATAGAATTTAAATGTCATAGAATATAAATGGAAGAAATTGGTAAATCTAAATGATTATTTGTGAGGCCATTATGCTGCGCTCTTTCGGTCAACGATGTTGGACAAGCTTCTATCCTAAGTGAAGCTGCCCAAACGTATTATAGACTTATGAATACAGTCGTGGTTTAAACTGCATTAGCCAACTCCCGGCGTATCTGTTTCACACAAAGCCTCTGTAGCTACAGACATCGGCAGCTGAAAGTCATGTGCACGACCATTCTCAATGAGCTATTCAAGTCCTCCCGGTTTCTGCCACTGGGAGTATGGCTATGACATTGTTGGTTTATTGACAGTCGGATAAATGAAAACAATATTCTGTTGGGCTGTATTTATTTGAATTGTGGAAACTTTTAACACTGATGGTAAAATCTGAGAATAATAAAAAGACCTATACTGGCGACACAAAGCAGCCAAATGTATTGACAACCAAGTTTTAACTGTACCAAACATTAAACAAGGAGATAGACAGGGATGTGTACTATGCCCGATATATTCGTTTTGTACAGTGAAATAAAAATTAGATCCATACATGGTATGCCATAAATATCGATTGGTGGCATATTATTAACAACCTGCGATATGCTGATGATATAGTTTTCATCGCTGAAAATAAAATAAAAAGATGCAAGATATGACGGAGGAGATTATTGTAACATAAAGTCGAAACAAAAGGTCTTAGTTTGAAGTGCATCTGCCTGAGAGACAAGGAACCAACAGTCTGCATACAAATTAGTTAGATCTGTCAAACAAAAGCACACGCAACACTCAAGTTCTGGAACAGGACTGCAGTCCAGAATTGGACGAACAACCAGAACTTTCCACTGGTGAACGCGATGAAGAAGAAGACTAAAAACAGCAGAATGACATAAGTAATAGTATTTAGACACACACAAAAACTGAGCCTGGAAATGCAGTATCACAGTAAATAGGACAAACCTTAAGCAAATTGAACCTGCACATACTATATTTCCCATTACCGTATGCTCCTAATGCGTGTGTGTAAGCTAGTGCATATGCTTGGACAACTGTCTGTCAATATTTCCACAAGGGATTGTGATAAACATTCTGTTTCGTTGGCACAGGAGCGGAGCAACTATGTGGTGACCCCTTTGCTATGAAGCTGAAAGAAAGATTACCAGATATCTCTCAATATGTAAATGTTGCTGCCATTTAACTTTCGCACAAACTTGGAATGGAATTGTTATATGTATATGTCGATATAATGGGATGAACAGTAGTAAAACTACGAAATATTACAATGTTGAGTCAAGAACTGACAAATTACAAAATCCAAATAATATTTCGGAGTTATAGAAGAATAGGTTGCATTTTATTTAAATATTGACAATAAAATTTAAAGTCATAAACAGATCGGCAATGAAAAAAGCGTTATGTCTTTCGACATTATTAACAGGAAACAAAGCAAAAAAAAAAAAAAAACCTTGTCACGCCTTTAGGCGCATCGGGGAAATTGGAAAAGCACCCATATTTTTACAGACCAATCAGTAATGTGGTCTGCATTACGCCAGCCGTCTTTACTTCCCCAGGACATCCATCATGGTACCCATTTTAGGCTGGGTTGACCCGCGACGCCCTGTACCATGCTAACAATCCACGCAGCCAGTAGTGAGTTTCGATCGCAGTACGTTGGAATTACGAGTTGGACTCGCAACGCCTTAGCCACGAACGCCGCTTTAAAAGGAAACAATGGGAACATCTAACTTACATGTTAAAAGAAAACACTAAAAAAGAAACCTAACATTTCGGTCAAGAAACGCAAATGGCAGACAATGTAACAAATGGGAGAATAAAATCCAAATGTGGCGAACATCATCTATACAGAGAAAACATTGATGCGGCTCAGGGGTCCCACTTCTCGAGAAAGGGGGGGGGGGTCCTAGGACCTTATCCTAGTTTAATGTTAAAAATAACCTGCTAAACTGTATATATATATATATATATATATATATATATATATATATATATATATATATATATATATATATATATATATATATTGTAAAATAATATGAAGTGTATACACACATACTTGAAAGATAATTTCTGAACATGGTTAAAGCCTCCTTTTAATTGTGTGTATGTGTGGGAGGGGGGGGTGAAGGTGGGGAGGGGGTAATGGGAAGATCTGTCAAGAGGTCTGAACCCCAGGTTAAGACGCTGATGGAATGTATTCGACCACGACCGTCTACATATAAGACCCTGGTACAACCAAGGCCAGAGACTGAGAAGGTTGGAAATTCATGACAGTCAACCTTGATTGTGCAGGCCAGGTCTGGCTGATTGCTGGAAAGCCTCGAATCACGTCATGTTTCAAACTGTTGACTATTTCAATAACTCATCCTCGAACACAATCATAAGAGAATGTGTTCATTGTGCACATCTTTTTGTGCAGGAATATGCTTTCAGACAGCATCAATGTACAATAACATGAGTCATGCTGAACACAAAGCTAGCATACCAGCGACCTGCTACATATCTCCCCAGGTAATCTGTGCGCGACCAGCCAGCCATATCACTTCTGAAAAGCACAGGCATTTCTCTTTGTGACAATCTTGTACGGTGTCAGGCTGCCCGCTGATATAATATCTTTTCTTCCCCTTTTCTTATCTTTGTTGTTAGGGAAATGTTTCATTCCTGCCGCCAGCTTTCTGGCAGTTACCAAAAAGGAGGATTTATGTTGTTCTTTCATGTTTCCGCTGCTTCTTCTGTTGTTTGTGATGCTATTTTTCTTCTCCGGACATAGTTGTAAACTAGGTTTTATGGCAATCATGTATACTGAAAGGAAATAAACTATCAACCATATTACTAAATAACAGTTAATGTTAAATTGGAATAGCTTACTAAAAATGGCGTATCCTCGACTCCGGGTCGCGGGTGGCCGAGTAGGATTCGATTAGTTCTCTAAAACAGGGAATAGAAAAGTAATTGGAGAAAAATACCAAACAGTAGGACACAATAATTATGCTCTATCCTTTCGTTCCCTAAAGGAGCATAGGCCCACAGTAAACTGGTGTTACTTTATTGGTAGACCATTTTTCTGCTGGTTAAATGTTGTGGTTACAGTTGCCTACAGGTCGTATACGATACATACAAACTTCCTTTGTTCTTTGAAGCACCATGTGCTGTCAGTTAGAGAATTACAATTCCTTGCATCCCTAGTGGGCCTCCATTACATTAATGTAATAAGAGATAGGAAAGCGCCGTGGTATAGGGACTCAATGCTGGCCTGGAGATTCGACGGTCGTAGGTTCAGATCCCGCTGGCGCAGGATTTTTTTCAAAAATGACCTTCCAGATCCACCACGTACTTACCTTGTACAGGTACAGTCTATGGAAGTAAAGGTGGCCTTCATAAAGTTGATCATACCACACAACGAGTGCTGATTGGCTAATCTTCTTCTTCTTCAGCGATCTCTGGTCATGCGCATAATCCACTGTGGGTCATAAACTGGGATGTCTTTTCAAGGTCTCTTAGGTTTCCCCAAAGCTTAGTTGTCAGTTCTACTCTGTGTTGCCATATGTCGCTCCGCAGCTCCGCCAGGAGAGGACAGTCTTGCAGGACATGTTCTGGAGTCTGTTCAGCACGAAGACACTGGCAGAGAGCTGTTTGGCTCATACCTAATTTATATGAGTGTTTATTGAGTCTGCAGTGTCCAGTGCGTAAGCGAAAAACTGTGACTTGGTCTGTTCTGTTCAAGTGCCTCAGAAAATCTTTTCCGTAGTCATAACCAGTGTTGTTTTTCCAGTCTGTTTCTGATTTTCTCTTAATGAGAGTTTTGACTTCTGGAAAAGATAGTGGCTGGTAGGTCTGTAGTTTGTTACTGCCTTCCTTGGCTAAAGCATCTGCGCTTTCATTGCCTTTGATGCCACAGTGAGACGGAATCCACTGCAAGTGAATTTCTGCCTTATTTGACAACATAGCAAGTTCCTGTGTTATACTTTGTAGTGTGCTGTCGGTAGGTTTGGACTCAAGGGCCTGTATAGCTGACAGTGAGTCAGTGAGAAAAACTATCCTGCCTGCGGTGATTTGCAGATTGTTCATATACTGTGCTGCCATCAATAGAGCTGAGAGTTCTGCCTTGTAGTTAGAGCAAGTACGTCCGGTGGGGGCTGCTAGGGACACAGTAGTGGCATCTGGGTGTTTTATGTAGACACCTGCCCCACCATTCGTAGTTGCTTCTTTTGCTGATCCATCCGTGTAGATTCTTGTCCAGCTGTCCTGTTGGAACATGTTGTTGAGGTGTTCTATTGTGAGTGCTTTCTTCACTAAAGCGGGCTCAGCATCTTTGTTTCCCAGGTTCGGGATGGATGTTGACACATTGAGTGTCAATAATTTGGAGTCCCAGAGATCGAAAGATAGCTCTTCAGGTGTACATTGTTGGTTAAGTAGTGAAGAGAATGACTTTCCAAATTCCTTCGTTAGATGGTTTAGGCTTTTGCGCTTTATTCTGTTTTTTGTCCTGGCTGCCAATTTTTCGTGTAATGGGTGGTTTAACATTCTCTTCATTTTTTTCAGCATGTAGAATTGCTTTTGTCCTTCTTCTTTCTTCTAAGGGGATGATGTTGGCTGCCTTTTCCATTTCTACAATAGGTGTAGATTTTATGGCTCCCAGAATTGTACGCAGACTTCTATTTTGCGTTTTGTCTAGTATCTGTTTATTGGAATGGGCTGCTGTTATCCATGACGATGATGCGTATTCGAGAGTTGGTCTGACTGTGCCGGTGTATACCTGCTTCAAGATACAACTGTCTGCTCCCCAAGTGGTGCCTGCCAATTTCTTCATCACACCTTGTTTTCTCATGGCTTTTTTGTTAGTTTCTAGTATGTGATGTTTCCATGTCAGACGACTGTCAAGCTTGACTCCCAGGAAGGTTGGAGTATTGGAGCGTGGAACAGCATCATTGTTGAATTTTAATGTAAACTTTTCCTCCTTTGTAGACAATGAGAAGAGTGTTGCTACAGTTTTGTTCCTGTTTACTTCGAGGCCCCATTTGTTGGCCCAGTTTATGACACTATTCACACTTTCCTGGAGTTTTGATATAGCAGGTCCAATGAACTCAGAGGTGTACCACACAGCTAGGTCATCTGCATGAAGAGAATGTGATACATGTCTGGGTAAAGTTTGAGGTAGGTCGTTGATGTAAATCAGGAACAGGACTGGAGACAGTACACTACCCTGTGGTACTCCTGCTCTCAGCTTGAATCTGGGACTATGTGCTTCATCTAGTTTCACAGATGCCCGCCTGTGTGATAGGAAGTCTTGTATCCAGTAGTACATTCTGCCTCTTATTCCACTATGTAAGAGCTTTAGCATCAAGCCATCCTTCCATACTTTGTCAAAGGCCTTGGACATATCAAAAAAGACTGTGAGGGTTTTCTTCTTTTCCTGGAAGCCATTTTCTATGTCCTGTGTGAGGTATGCTACCTGGTCATCAGTGCTTCTGTGCTGTCGGTAGCCTGTCTGAGCGGGATCCAGTTTGTGATTGGTTTCTAGGAACCACTGAAGTCTGGTGGCTAGCACTCTCTCCATCAGTTTTGCGGGGCAGCTTAGCAGACTGACAGGCCTGTAGCTCTGAGGGTCCTTCTTGTCCTTGCCACTTTTGAGGATAGGGTGGATTATAGCATTTTTCCAGATATCTGGGACTCTGCCTAGTTTCCAGCTATAGTTGTATATCTGGAGTAAGATGTTTTGTGCTACTGGACCCATATGTTTGAGCATGTCGTTTGAAACTTCGTCTGGGCCAGGTGCCTTCTTTGACTTGAGTTTTCTCATTGCTCTTAGTAGCTCAGTTAGAGTGATGTCTGTCTCCATGCATGGCTCACAAGAGGCTTTTTTGAATATGGAGTTTATCCCATCTCGGACTGCTTTCTCTTGCTCCAGGGTTACTGAATATGAGCTTTCTTTCTCGTAGTTTCGGGCCATCAGAGTCGCTGCTTCCTTCCCTGTGAGTAGATTTCCTTCTTGTTGGAGAACTGTTTTTCCATGAGATGGGTTGTCATCATTAAGTGCCTTGGTCAGTCTCCACAATTTTGTGGTGTCTTTTTCCATGTTCAGAGAAGCAGTCTTTTCTTTCCAGGACTTTCTACACTGTAGGTTTCTTTCTCTGACATAGAGAGCCCTTGCTTTGTTGTGTTGCTTCACATGTTCGTCTGTTGGATCAGCTTCCATGCTATCTCTAGCATCACAGAGCGAACCGTGAAGCACTTCCAGTTCTGGTGACCAATATGGCTTGTAATTGTGCCTCTTTCCTCTAGGAATGGTTTTTTTTGCTGCATTCAGTATGGCCTTGTTGAATTCTTGTGCATCTCTGTCAACCTTACCCGAAAGGCTGATTGCTTTGCAGTTTGAGTCTGCAAGTTCTTGAAAAAGTTTCCAATCTGCCTTTTTGTAGTTCCAGCTTGGTGCAGTATCTGGAGATTTTTCTATTTTAAGGCTGTTTATCAGAATCTTCACTGGCCTGTGGTCACTGCCTCCTAACTGGTCGCACACCTACCTAACAGATATCTTATGGATGTCGTCTGTTGCAAATGCTAGATCAGGTGTGCTTGTTGTGCGCCACCGTCTAGAGTAGTGCGTGTGCGGGTCATCAGGGTGATTGAGAAGGGTGAGACCGTTTGTGATTAGCCACTCCTCAAGATTTTCTCCACGAGCATCTAAACAGTCATAACCCCAGCTGGGTGAGTGACTGTTCAAATCTCCGATAATTAGCAAGTTGCTCTCTTGAACCTGTATAGCTTCAAGTTCGGTGGGGAGGGTAGGTGGTGAGTAAATGTTGTAGACTGACATATTTTTATTTTTTAGTTGCAGCTGGACAGCAATGAATTCAGTATTCAGCTGGTTGGATCTATGTAGTTCAACCGCTGGTATTGAATTACGAACCAGCGTGGCAACCCCACCTTTATGTCTATTTTCTCTGTCTTGGCGAAATATTTCATATCCTCTAATATGAAATCTTTTACTTGGGTTGAGGTGCGTCTCTTGAATGCAGATAACGTCGATTTTTTCTGCTCGCAGGCGTTCCTCTAGTTCTCTCTTTTTGTTAAATACGCCTTCGGCGTTCCACTGCATGATTACAAGTGGTGGAAGTGTGTCCTCGCAGTTAGAAGTGACACCCTGTCCTCCCCTAGCAATGCAGGAAGCCGCGGGGCTGTTGGTGGCTAAGGGTAAACCTATTTGAGATGTGAGAGCGAGTCCCGCTTTCACTTGATTGTTACCCAACGTGGTGGTACCACTATTGGATAAATATTTGCGCATGGCCATTGAGTTAACCGTATGTGTCGATTCCTCCCCACCAAATATATGGTTGACACATTCCGTTTCTGGGGACAGCTTTTATCGAGTTTGCTCTCTAGACAGTTGCAGTCCCCTGCTGACGAGATTCTGTCTTCCCGAGTGGACCGCCGCGATCAAAACATTGCGAAGGCAGCGTGGTCGAGGCTGCCAAAACTATCGGTCATTATCCCGCCCCGACACAGCACAACCACAATACACGCTGTTCCCACGAAAAACACATAATATCCTGCGTTGGAAATGCGCATAAAATAGCAGTCCATTATTATAGAACAGAATAATCCGAGAGAATTGACAGCCAGCGAAAATAAACACAGCTGCTGTCCGCCATTTTGAAAACGGAAGTCGATTGGCTAATGAATTATAGGTCTAGCCCAGTATGCATGAAGGCGTGGAAAAGTGCTCTTGAGTTTGACAGGAACGTCGGTTTGTACTTAATTCACTTATTGAGTGTGTATGATGTATGTATGTATGTGTGTGTGTATGATGTATGTATGTATGTATGTATGTATGTGTGTGTGTATGTATGTATGTATGTATGTATGTATGTATGTATGTATGTATGTATGTATGTATGTATGTATGTATGTATGTATGTATGTATGTATGTATGTATGTATGTATGTATGTATGTATGTATGTATGTATGTATGTATGTATGTATGTATGTATGTATGTATGTATGTATGTATGTATGTATGTATGTATGTATGTATGTATGTATGTATGTATGTATGTATGTATGTATGTATGTATGTATGTATGTATGTATGTATGTATGTGTGTGTGTGTGTGTGTGTGTGTGTGTGCGTGCGTGCGTGCGTGCGTGCGTGCGTGCGTGCGTGCGTGCGTGCGTGCGTGCGTGCGTGCGTGCGTGCGTGCGTGCGTGCGTGCGTGCGTGCGTGCGTATGTATGTATGTATGTATGTATGTATGTATGTATGTATGTATGTATGTATGTATGTATGTATGTATGTATGTATGTATGTATGTATGTATGTATGTATGTATGCATGTATGTATGTATGTATGTGTGTGTGTGTATGTGTGTGTATGTGTGCGCAAACGCGCAAAGTGCGCATGGACATGTGGAACAGAAAGTTATAGGGAAAAGAATACTGGAGTGCACATAATATATACATATAATAGCGCCTGCCTGGCCAAAGTTCACGGTTTTGAGTTGCATTTTGATCAAATGATCTCGTCTCTGAGGTTGCACCAGCCTAAAGTGTGTACAACGAAATGTCCTGGCAAGTGAAGGCATCCTATGTGATACTGACCACAAAATCTGTGAGTGCCGATTGTGCAAAGTCGTGGATGTAGTTCCACTAATCTTATACTTCACTTGTATTTTCACATGGTATTTTTCTTACTTATTGATAAAACGCAATGCTGGCAGAAATACAACCACTAAAGGAATTCGAAAGACCAGGCGCTACCGTTCTGACTCTCCATTAGCGCAGCTCCCCCTTCTGGTTCTCTTGGGGCGGGAAGCAACCACTTCTGCAAACGTTTGCGACGCCATTTTTTAGATTTTTATTTAGGTTAACTTTTCGTCTGTCGTTGCTGTAGAAACAGCTGATGACATCTCAAGGTTGTTGCCACTAAAAATATTTCTTTAAAGCTAAAATCAGTTTCAAGAAATAGGACAAATCGATATTTGTAATGGACGGAGCTAAACCTGTGAATAGAGAGAGACTCAATTATACCATTAAATACAATTTCCTACCTCTTTAAAAACTGGTATTTGAGTGGCAGTCCATTCAAATATTCTAGTAAAGTAAAGATCCTTTGACACGGCAGAGTCGCATCGAATATATGAGGCTAGACGATGAGTGACGTGATCAACATTGCGTCGGTCGCCTTTACTTCCCAGGACTTTGTCTGGTACCAATTTAAACCTGGGTCAGTTTGAGAGCCAAGCTTATGATGAAAACACCCCGGCCCAGTGCGGAGTTTAGACCACGAATTCAAGTATACTACTATTTTTTACAACCTATTTGCTAAGAATAGACGTCAGAACTAAATAAAAAGGCGACAGTTACGTTAAACTTCAAATTAATTTTGTAATCCTTCCGTCCTTTTTAGGATGAAATTTGTTTGTTATTTGAAGCCCTACTCTGGCTCTTGCAAGGGGCCGCAATATAGCCTGGCCATAAATATGACCTAAAGGCTGAACGCGGTTTCTGGGACCTCTCCACGGTGATCCTCACCCACATGGTGGCACATTGTGTCATCGGGTGTTTATCGCTTGTGTGATGTCCTGGTGGGGTAGAAAGTCAGTCAGTTAAACATCAACAAACTTGATGGTATTGTTTCAATTGGAGGAAATAAGAAAAATGAACGGAAAAGACCCTAGTATCAAGTTATTAGACAAAGAGATAGTGACACATCATGAGAACTGGACACAACGTAACCAAACCACCACTGAATTGAATAAAGACGACTAAGAGACACCATACATGTTAATGAGTGAGAGCGGACAACTGCTGTGCTGGATTGGATTTCATCCATGATATCGAAACAATTGTGTTTGAAAGAGCGGAATGGAGGAGTCCTACGTAATGTGCAAACGGTATAACATGACGACGCGACGATTATGATGGTGATGATGATGATGATGATGATTCTTCTGATGGTTGGTAGTTGTCATCACTATGTGATATAATCTGCCAGGTGCATGGTTTCCATAACTATAAACACGATTCTTGTCTATGAATATTTCGGAAGTTTGATGGACCTTCCGGCACATACGTATACGCCTAGTTACTATATGTTGGTGACTGTCTGCTTGATCTCCTCCTGTCCCGGTTAGCTTGTCCCCTTGGTCTCCTCTTGTTCCTAATAGCATGTCCTCTTGGTGGTCTCCTCTTGTCCCGGTTAGCTTGTCCCCTTGATCTCCTCTTGTCCCGGTTAGCTTGTCCCCTTGATCTCCTCTTGTCCCCGTTAGCTTGTCCCCTTGATCTCCTCTTGTCCCCGTTAGCTTGTCCTCTTGGTCTCCTCTTGTCCCTAATAGCATGTCCCCTTGGTCTCCTCTTGTCCTTAATAGAATGTCCCCTTGGTCTCCTCTTGTCCCGGTTACCTTGTCCCCGTGATCTCCTCTTGTCCCCTCGGTCTCCTCTTGTCCCTAAAAGCATGTCCCCTTGGTCTCTTCTTGTCCTTAATAGCATGTCCCCTTGGTCTCCTCTTGTCCCGGTTAGCTTGTCCCCGTGATCTCCTCCTCTTGTCCCCTCGGTCTCCTCTTGTCCCTAATAGCATGTCCCTTTGGTCTCCTCTTGTCCCTAATAGCATGCCCTCTTGGTCTCTTCTTGTCCCTAATAGCATGTCCCCTTGGTCTCCTCTTGTCCCTAATAGCATGTCCATTTGGTCTCCTCTTGTCCCGGTTAGCTTGTCCCCTTGGTCTCCTCTTGCCCCCATTAGCTTGTCCCCTTGGTCTCCTCTTGTCCCTAATAGCATGTCCATTTGGCCTCCTCTTGTCCCGGTTAGCTTGTCCCCTTGGTCTCCTCTTGCCCTCATTAGCATGTCCCCTTGGTCTCCTCTTGTCCCTAAAAGCATGTCTCCTTGGTCTCCTCTTGTCCCTAAAAGCATGTCCCCTTGGTCTCCTCTTGTCCTTAATAGCATGTCCCCTTGGTCTCTTCTTGTCCCGGTTAGCTTGTCCCCTTGGTCTCCTCTTGTCCCCATTAGCATGTCCCCTTGGTCTCCTATTGTCCCTAATAGCATGTCCCCTTGGTCTCCTCTTGTCCCTAAAAGCATGTCCCCCTGGTCTCCTCTTGTCCTTAATAGCATGTCCCCTTGGTCTCTTCTTGTCCCGGTTAGCTTGTTCTCTTGGTCTCCTCTTGTCCCCAATAGCATCTCCCCTTGGTCTCCTCGTGTCCCGGCTAGATCGTCCTTTCGGTCCCCAGTATAAACATTGTGTTACCTATAGCCTGTCTCCCTATAGCGTTTCTGCCTACGAACCGAAGATCCTGGATTCAAATTCGCATAGGGTTGAATTTCGTGTGTTTGCTCCCAGGTAAATCATGCCTAAAACGCTTACCAGGTAAAGACCTTTGAAGTAAAGGCGGCCGGATTGATGTTGGCCTTATCATCCATCTGATGCTGACGGGTTTATAAAATATTGGCGCAGCACCAAATTATTAATGAGTAAAGCACACAAAATGTCCTTCACTTTTTTTTTATCGGTAACATCGACAGAAGAAAAAAAAAGTTGGGAAACATCCGTACTTGACAAAACTATATGTATTACAGATTTTAAATAATGATTTGTGTCAACACATCTCCACACCCACCCGCAATCTAAAATATAGTATGGTTGCAAGGGCACCGCCACACAGAAATTATGTGTGGGGGAAGCGTGATGTGTGTTTAAGCCCATTTATAATTTTTTTCAAGAACGTTTATTGACTATACGATCTTGAGCAGTGTAAAATTCGCAAAAAGTAGAGTAATAATTGAAGTATTATTATTATTATTATTATTATTATTATTATTATTATTATTATTATTATTATTATTATTATTATTAGTTTTATTATTATTATTAAACGGCATCACAAGTATATGGTTAAGCACCAGGAAGAAAATCAAAATTAAAATTTTGATAGCATGCATCTTTCCTTTAGCAACAAACGGGTGTGAGTCATGGACTATCTCCCAGTCCTTAAGAAAGAAAATAGGGGCTTTTGAGGTGAACTGCTATAGAAAGTTATCAGAATATCATGGACGAAGAAAAGAAGAGATACTGGCATTTTTAAAGATCTGTACATCGAGGAAGATTAGCTTTAAAAAAAATTATAGCAGAAATCATGGTCTCAGAAAGGAGAGCAGGCCGCCGACCGACACGAAGATGGGCACAGGATATAAGTGACTCCTTGAATATAAAAGTACACGAGGCAGAAGAGCTGGCGAGAGACCCAGTTTCTTTCAGGCAGACTGTGATGAGAGAGACGTTCTGAAAAGGATCTGCTTCATGATTAATATTATTATCATCATCATTTTTAAAATCATTATTATAATCATACTTATTATGTGCTGAATGGCAAATAAATGTAATCATGTATTTGAATAAGACTGAAAAAATGTAACGTCTTTGCAAAACCGGTTGGAGGAGGGGGGGGGGGGGGAGTTAACACTTATACCTTTGAGTGTTTTTAAAGTAGGAGGTACTCAGCATCAGTAAAGGATTGGGGTGGGGGGGGGGGAGGCGGTTGAGGTCTTCACCTTAGAATGTTGCTGGAGGGCCTTAAGGTGCTTAACAGCCAGGTTGGAGCGCCCCTGCACGAATGGATATTCTTTCAGGCTACTAAACTTCACAGTTTTTGTTTGTTTTCTCGCGAAACCTTGCGAAACCTCGAGAAAACCTTGCGAAAACTTCATTTGGAAATAATGGGTCAATGACAGTAATTACAGACCTCTTGTTTTATTGATGCCATCTGACAACGCATGCCTGGAGTTATCTTCTCTTGTGTCGGTAAAATGATAGCAACACTAGGCTGATTCTGCGAGACACACATGCCGGCTTGGCTGTGATATAGATGTGGGTCAGAAATGACACTTAAAAGATGTTATTTACGGTCAGATGTTAACACAGCTGTGTTATGATTGCCTATTGTGTGGGTATGTACGCGGATTTACTTTTCTAAAGGTTTTCTGGCAGCTGCTCATGCTGACAAGTGCACAAATATAACTTTGATTAATGTTGCTGAGTGGCAAATAAATGTAATCATGTATTTAAAATATCATTCATTGGCACCTTTCCGTCTTTCCAGACGATAGTGTTATATTGCGCTATGAGGAGTCATGAGACTCACAGCCCATGGCGATGGCGAGTATGACTAGCAAGATCCGCACGTGTCAAGAAAAGTCTTCCACGATGATAGCATGGGATTTCAGTACCATTGTTAACAACATTTGTGTTTAATACGGTTTTTTTTTTCTGACTCTCAGCTCTCATCCTTTCTGCAGTCATTTCTGCCTCCAGTGTCGTTCCCTTCCTGATATGCCTTCTCCACACAACACGGTTTATGGCATTTTGTTCCAATGAGTCCGCCTCAGTACCTGTATCATTCATGTCCCGCTTGCTCACATCGTTATAACGTAGTAGAGGTCAGCCTCGACATTTTCTTCCTGTCTTTAATTCACCATAAAGGATGTCCTTAGGGACTCTGTCATCCTCCATTCTCGTGTCACCCAACCACCTGAGCCTTCGTAGACTGAGCATGGAAAAGACTGTTGCAGCACCTGCTCTTTCCACTACTTCAGTGTTTGGGATTTTGTCCTGCTACTTAATGCCAAGTATTCTTCTTAGGCATCGCATGTGAAAGCTATTAAGCCGTCTCTCCTGGTAAAAATAGGTTGACCAAGTTTCATTGCAATAAAGCAGAGTGCTAAGAACACAAGCCTGATAGACAGGGGTTTTTGTTTTAATTATGAGCTTTCTGTTCTCCCAAACTCTCTTTGTCAATCTGCTAATTGTTGTTGCTGCCTTACCTATCCTGATGTTAATTTCTTTGTCCAGCGATAGTTTACTATTCACTGTGGAACCCAGATAGGTAAAATGGCCTACTGTCTCGAACTCTTCACTGTCAATGTAGACTGTAGGCCTGTCATTGACACCTTGCACCATAACCTTTGCCTTCTTCTTGCTGACTGTTAGTCCAAATTCGCAGTGCGCATCAGTAAAGGCAGATAATAAACATTGCAGCTCCTCCTCTGAGTGGGTGGTTATTGCGGCATCATCTGCAAACAGCAGCTCTCTGATAAGTACCTTTCTTATCCTGGTTTTGGCCTTCAGTCTGCGAGCATTGTAAAGGCTGCCGTCAGATCGTGAATGAATGAAAATACCACCCTCCTGATCTCGAAAGGCATGTGTCAAAAGAAGTGAAAAGTATATTCCAAAGAGGGTAGGATCAAGTACACACCCCTGCTTCACTCCATTTTTGATTACAAACTTCTCCAATGTTGCACCATCAAAGTTGATTGTACCTTTCATACCTGTGTGGAACGACTCAATAATGCTCAGTAGAGTAGGTGGACACACAATCTTTTTCAGTGCGTTGAACAGACCTTTTGGCTAACCAAATCAAATGCCTTGGTAAGATCAATAAAAGCAACATACAGTGGTTGATTTTGTTCGCGGCATTTTTGCTGCAACAGTCGTAATGAAAATATTATATCAGTGGTAGATCGGTTCCCACGAAAGTAAACGCGATCCCCCTGGATCTGGAGTCTTCGCAAAACAATTCTCGCAAGTACTTTTTCCAACAGTACACAGTAGTGATATTCCCCGGTAGTTTTTGCAGTCACTCTGATCACTCTTGTTCTTGCACATAGTTATAATGTTTGCAACTTTGAAATCTTGCAGAACCTTTCCCTCTTGCCAGCAGAGTGTTATTAGCCGATGGATGTATGGGGTTAAAATGTCTTTCCCACTCCTGATGATTTCAACAGGAATTCCATCTCTGCCTGTGGCTTTCCCTGAAGCCAATTCATCAATAGCATTCCCAACTTCTACAACCGTTGGAAATGTGTCCGCATAGTCAAGAGTTGGTAGCGTCTCTGTGGCATTAAGAGCACCATATGCTAGTTTAGTATCAACTGAGTAAAGCTCCAGATAATGTTCAATTCATCTATCTAGCTGCTTCTTTTTGTCATTAATAATCTCCCTATTCAAATTCTTTAGTGGTGCACTTTTTAAAATAGTGATTCCCTCATACATGCCTCTAACATTACCACCACTGCTAGCGTTTTGAATGCTTTCACATAGCTGGATCCAGTAGTTATTGGCACACTGTCTAGCTACCTTTTGCAAATGATTTCTAGCTGCTCTTAATTTTGCTTCGTAGGGATAATATTCTGTCACTTCCTCCAGTTGGACTCTCAACTGATCCTAACAGTAAATTCTTTAATGTAAATCCCACTCCATACATCCTGATTTCTTCCTGGCCTCTGCCTTTCCAGAAAAATGTATAGTTATTTTCTATAATAGACCCATCCTCTGGTAGGCGGGTTTCCTGTAGGCCAGCAATATTTATGTCAAGTTTGTTGAGTTTGGCATCAATGATAGCCGTTTTTCTCACATCATTAATGTTTTCCAGGTCGGTGGAAAACCTTGGACACATGGTTCTTACGTTCCAAAAAG
Organism: Candidula unifasciata; assembly: GCA_905116865.2. Classification (NCBI taxonomy): domain Eukaryota; kingdom Metazoa; phylum Mollusca; class Gastropoda; order Stylommatophora; family Geomitridae; genus Candidula; species Candidula unifasciata. Next base: position 49,367 of record CAJHNH020000498.1, read on the forward strand.
AAAGTCGAAGCTTGGGGTAATGTTTCTTTTTATTGCCTGGTGCATTGGTTTTACAGCCTACAATTCGGATTTTGTCCTAGCTTCAAGCACCCATTGAAGCATAAAAGCTGTGGCGGATCAACACCTTATTGGCTGGGGGCTGCCCAGCATTGAGGCGGGCGGTAGTTGATCAGTGACATTCGATGATGTCTCCCGCCGTCAGAGGCAACCTGTGGCGCCCCCGTGTGCGCCAACTGAGAAGGACTTATAACCCGTAACTGCTGCCTCTCGATTTGTTTCCGAGACCGATTAAGGCCAGCGATGAAGTTCCTCCTCTCCATAGCACAAAGCCTGGGCAGGGTTGTAGAGACCATATGTTTACCATGCATAATGATCCCTCCCTCCACCTGCCTTGTTTACTTCAAAAGAAAAGTAGTTTGGAACGAGGCAGGTTGCAGAAGCTGCCAGATCAGAATAGCAGTGCTCTATCTGTCCGCCTGTCGGAGCTTCCCTCCCAGACCAGCTGCCAGCCAAGGCGAAGGGCCTGGTCTGCCCTGCCATAACACAAAGTTTTCAGGTTGCATTTCCTCTTCCTAGGATAAGGCTAGTATCCTCCCCAATGCGCTCCTCCGCCCGAAGCCCTTGGCACAATATGGGATGTTGGGTTAGTATACGTTCGGTGTAACAGAAGACAGGTGGTACCGGCTACTGTTATACGGGAGCTCAACCATATCTGACCAAGGCCTGACCATCTGTATTTAAAATAATATGAGAAATAAACCCACCTATATTCCTTTCTATTTCTTTGCTAGGGAAAATATCGTCACGTTCATCCAGTATCCCCAAGGGGGAAAGCTTTAGGTTATAATTGTCACTAGTTTATGTGAGCCATCTAAAATGGCTAAGCATTGCACACCACCAAAAGCCCTGAAAAGGACTCTGCCCTGTTGATCAAAGAAGACAGACCCAAATAAAACTGTCCCGACAAGCAACGATGGTCGTCTACCAGCGAGCCAAATACCTTTCGGTCGCCGATGATGAAACAAATAATATTAAAGAGAATTTCATTGTATGGTTAAAGTGGACCACTTATAAAATACTGAAGTGGGCGGGAGCGACACTCAGCCCATTTAAATAAATTGGGGGAGAGGGGCCCTCAAGGGGTCTAAAACCTCTAGGTACCCACTGGGTTCCATTCGTATTTCTCTTCGTCTGCGTTCATGATTTACAGCTAGAATATAAAATCGACACCTTTCTGCCCGACATATCCGATTTTAGCAAACCATTATCTAGTCGCCTTTTACTACATGATTTAGGGGGCTGCGTGGTCTCTAGTCATGGCGTCCGCCTCGAGTGCTAGAGGTCCCGGGTACAGACCCTGGTGCTGGCTTGGATTTGTTCACGTGGACTTCTAGTCACTGGACACCGTGTATATTGTTGCGCACGTAAAAAATACACTAGCAGTTTGAAATCGAAAAGATTAGCCGACCGTCGCTGCCCGGGCAAAATTTTGATATGAAAATCTACCCAAAGTATTTTCAGGATCCTCGCCGGTGCTACGGAGTTCGTTTCCTGCGCTCAGATTCTTCGGACTCAGGCTTGAGTCTGTGTTTACCCCTTGTGCTATGATCTTAATGCATTGTTTTAGACTTTAAACTTATTACTACCTGTTTTGTGGGTGGACAGTAGGGTTATTTTCCAACTGTCAGAATTGAACCCTTACTGGAGTTTAAATAATCAATACTTAGTTTCGCTTCAATAAAATCTACCTTCTTGCATTTGTTGATTTTAAGAGGAAATTACTTGAAGCAATCAGATAAAGAAATAAGACTGCCCTCACAACACTCTGCCTTCGGCGTAGCACGTTGCTTATTACAGACCCAAATGTGTGTTATCTCCCCATTAGACCACCAGCATTGAAGGTCGGCTTTTATTTATGACCAAGTCGGGATAGACAACCCAGCGCCCACGGAAACCTTATTTTATCTGGTAGTCTGGGATCTGGTTGACATGAAGCTATTGTCAAAACTGGCTTGCAAATAGCTAGCGCAGACTACAAATAAACCAGTTTTGTGTGTATTGGACCATCCAGTACATACTTGGTACGAGCAAGGAACTCGTGTCTATTCCGCTGGAAAATTGCTCTCTCAGAAAGGAATTAAAGACAAGCGATAAAGGAACCGACAAAACAAATCCTGGACCGATACTACAATATCTCGCTTATATACATTCTAAGGGATAGACATGGTTAAAATCAAGAGTTCGTATTAAAAAAAAATTCGCACCAGCTGGGGACTATTACATCCCTGCTGGCATCGTGTTAACCAAGTGTCTGTATTAAGCGATTTCTTCTTCTTCTTCTTCTTTTTCTTCTTCTTCCTCTTCTTCTTCTTCTTCTTCTTCTTCTTCTTCTTCTTCTTCTTTTTCTTCTTCTTTTTCTTCCTCTTCTTCCTCTTCTTCTTCTGCTTCTTCTTCTTCTTCGCCTCCACCGGCTGTAAACTCTAGCGGAAAGTTCCGGTTGTACATCCACTTCTGGACTTTAGTCTTGTCCCACTAGGTGTGTTTTGCGTGCTCATCCTTTTCATAGATCTGGATTATCTATGTGCAAACTGTTGCTTACAGGCAGATGCACGCCGGCTTCGAAAGAAACCTATACTGATTGGACTCATGAAAGATTCTTGTCAGGGCGGCAGAGGATCGATTATTTTCTACTCTACAATGGGTCGTGGAACCCACACAAGGTTTTAGGCGAGTTTGTGTTAAACCTGGACAGTTGTACGACACGGAGGTCACTGATATAAGGGACAGTTGTACGACACGGAGGTCACTGATTTAAGGGACAGTTGTACGTCACGGAGGTCACTGATTTAAGGGACAGTTGTACGACACGGAGGTCACTGAATTAAGGGACAGTTGTACGACACGGAGGTCACTGATTTAAGGGATAGTTGTACGTCACGGAGGTAACTGATTTAAGGGATAGTTGTACGTCACGGAGGTCACTGATTTAAGGGACAGTTGTACGACACGGAGGTCACTGATTTAAGGGACAGTTGTACTAAACGGAGGTCACTGATTTAAGGGACAGTTGAACGTCACGGAGGTCACTGATTTAAGGGACAGTTGTACGTCACGGAGGTCACTGATTTAAGGGATAGTTGTACGTCACGGAGGTCACTGATTTAAGGGACAGTTGTACGACAAGGGGTGTACTCTGTGTTCGGTGCTGAAAAGAAAGGAACTTTCCCCAACACCGCATATATCTTTGCCTAGAAACTTCATCAATATCGGCTTTTAGACTACTTTCACCTATAAAAACGACGCTTTTCTACAGCCTTCACTGGGCATATATCATATAGGGTCAGACCTACATTTGTAGAACAATCGGCACCGTGAAGGATGTGTTCAACATCCCTCATTTCGCCTCTGGAACTGAACCCATGACTCTCAGATCCGCAGACGATCGTCTAGCCGCTACACCACGGCGACTCACTCCTCACCTGTTATCAATTTAAACTATTTAAGACAATTTTTGGAGGACAAATGCTATTAATTGTATTCACGACATCAACCAAACACCGAATGGTCTATAAAAATATGGGGTTGACATTTTTTGCTCTAAAATGTCATTGTTTTAATTCATAACGATTAAAATTCCCACAATCTATACTGAGCATTATTTGGTCTTCGTTTAATTTCTTTTACCGCGTTTACATCACTCATCAGCAAGGAATTTGGATATTTGTCTACATCTTTTTCCTTGGTTTTGACTGACAGTGTTCTGAATATCTGAAGCAGAGTTGTGATATTAACGCGGGCAAACTTCGGCTGCTTTAAGGAATTTGTTGAGTGTGTTAGTCCGGTCATCGGTCATCAGCATTCGTTAATCCGGTCATATCTCTCTCTCTCTCTCTCTCTCTCTCTCTCTCTCTCTCTCTCTCTCTCTCTCTCTCTCTCTCTCTCTCTCTCTCTCTCTCTCATGTGTGCCCCTTTGTTGTCTGTATGTGTCTGCATGTCAGAGTATATGTCTGTGCGTGCTGAATATATGTGTCTATGATTATGCATTTCTGCGTGTTTGTCTCTGTGGGTGTCAGTATGTGTTTGTCTGCCTGTTTGTCTGTATTTGTGTGTGTGTGTGTTTGACTGCGTGTGTGTCTATATGGCTGTATGTATGTGTCTGCATGTTTGTCTGCGTATGTGTGGTGTGTGTGTCAGTGTGTGAGCACGAATGTAAATATGTGTGCTGTGTGTTTCCCTGTGTGTGTTTATATGTAAGTGTCTGTGTGTGTGTCTGTATTTTTGTCTGAGTGTGTGTGTGTCTCTGTGGGAGTGTCCGTGTGTGCATGTGTGTGTCTCCATTCATGACTGTATTTATGACTGTATGCGTGTATACCTGTATTACGTATGAATGTATGTTTGTATCTATGTATGTATGTTTGTGTGTACGTATGCCTGTGTGTATGTGTGTATGCATGTTTGTTTGTATGTATCTGTGTATGTATGTATGTAATGTATGCATGCATGTTTGTGTGTGTAAGTGAGTGGGTGAGCGCGTGTATGTGGGTGTATGTATGCACGCGCGGGTTTTTGCATGCACTTTACAACTCATGCTTTTGTGTTCTTTTATAATATTCATAATATGCATATCATCATATGATCATAACATGCTTTATTAGTAAAATACAACTGCTGTGCGAAAGATGGTTGACTGGAAGGGCCGAATGTAAGACGAGCCTGCGTGCCCAATGTGTGACCCTTTGAAGATAAAGTTCGTTCGTTCGTTCGTTCGTTCGTTCGTTCTCTCTCTCTCTCTCTCTCTCTCTCTCTCTCTCTCTCTCTCTCTCTCTCTCTCTCCTAATTTACCTCACCGGGACATCACAAAGAGTGATAAACACCCGGTGTCACAAAGTGCAACCATGAGGATGAGGATCACCCGTGGAAACCTCTTTCAGCCGTTAGGCCATATTTATGGTCCGGCTATATTCACAGCCAGGGTGGGGCTTCAGATAACGAAAAATTACATCCCAAATGGAGACGACTGTTGAATTCCGTCATCGGTCAAGAGCATTTGTAATATTTGAAACTGTTCACACTACAGCTATTTCTTTCCAGTCATAAATATATTTATCATCATTATTATCTTTATTATGAATTTTGCCGACTGGCGTCAGCGACAATGTACCTTCACGTCTTGCGACCTCTAAAGGATGTAACAGTTCGAGTGCCCACATCCTTCCTGGATACCGGGCTGCCACAAATACCCTTTCACTGCTTACCACTAACTGTTTCTCCACAAAGCTTTCCATTTTTATCTGCTTCAGATTTTCGGTTTTCCAATGTAGCCAAGTACAATTATGATTGCTTTTTCTGGTGTTGTCGTCAGATGTCTTCGCATCCTAGTTTACCCAAACATGTATGTGTGTGTTTGTGTGTGTGTGTGTGTGTGTGTGTGTGTGTGTGTGTGTGTGTGTGTGTGTGTGTGTGTGTGTACTGAATGTCAAACAAATATAGCGTTATATTTGAAATAAAGTGAAATGTTTGAACTCATGATAGCTGAGTAATATTACTGTGTATCCCAAAAGTTATTTGTTCTCAAAAGCTAAAATCAAAGTCACTTATGGTGTTTGTCTGGTCACAGCTATTCGATATTAAAACTATATTCGTGATAAATTATTGTGCTCAACTTTGCATACATATAATACCTCTGATTTCGAAACCGCATAAAGGGTCCATCGAAAGAGGGAGAGAATAATGGACCCAATCAATTAGATACTAACGTTGACGACCTTGCTAGCACCCGGACTGAGATTTTTGCCCAACGGCCGGGTTGGCTCTGTACATGTGGAAAGAGCTTCACTGAGTTGCATGGTCTGAGAACTCATCCCGTAAGGATAAAATGCGTGGGTGCGCCACGCAGTAAACGTCGTCGCATAACTATTACTCCCGTACTACTATTACTGAGTCGTTAGGGAACGACGGGCAGGGTATACCCCACTCGCCCGGAGAGGTACATGACTTCGACTACGGAGGCGCGCATTTGATGTGTCCTGAAGAAGTGCGTTGAAAGATCAGGTTTCCACTTGCGAGCGACAAAGTGTCGTGGTGCAGGCTGGAAGGTACACTGTGCAAGAAATTAAATTATGATTTCAAGAAAAAGTCGTTATTTGATAAGCTTACAGGGTTTGGTAATATAATATACGAGCACTGCTCCCGCGAATTCTGGGGCGTCGAGAAGACGCAGCCTGGCGTCAAGCAAAATACAAGCAGGAGACAGAGGGACATTCTGAAATGCAGGGCAAACAAAAAAGCACTCAAAAAATGGTTTGAAACCGCTACAGGCAGCGAACGGGAGGGGCTGCATGAAGTCTGGTTGCACATGAGAGCCAGACAGAGTGCCCTCTGTCGCCCTGAGCGTTTCTGTAAAAACAGACAGAGAACCTAAAGGGAGCGAGAAAAATTCTTTAGGGACCCGTTCCAGTTTTCCCTAGGTCTATTCGATCAACCGAAGTCTGGCACTCTGGTGGTCGGTAGCGAGGAGCTTGAGTCACATCTACGCAAAATGTACTCAGATGGGAAAAGGAATGAGCCTGTCGATGACAACCCAGAGATCCTTAGCAGCCTGAAGCTACCTGAGTTGCCAAAGGTACCATTTAAGGTAATACCTTTCTCTTGGTCTGAGATCGAAGAAGTTGTGAAAAGAGCTAGCGGCAAGTCTGCCTCAGGGACAAATGGTGTTCCGTACGTCGTGTACAAGCGTTGTCCGAAAATCCTACGAATGCTTCCCCGATTGCTGAGATTAGCTTGGAACCGAAATCACTGTGACAGACCAACAGGGTCTACATTCACAAGCAGCGAGACTCGAATAGTCTATCCCAATTCAGGCCTTTTTATGTGTTCAATGTTGAGGGCAAAATAATCTTCTCGGTTATGGCTCGCCGGCTCACACAGTATCTGATGGCCAACAAAAACATCGATACGAGTGTTCAGAAAGGTGGAATTCCGGGCGTCCCTGGGTGCCTTGAACACTACCATGATCTGAGAATCTATTCAGAGAGCCAAGCATGTGAGAACTGAGTTGCACGTAATATGGCTGGACCTCGCCAATGCCTATTGGACAGTTTCCCATAAGCAACTGTGACAGGCTCTTCGCATGTTCCACGTACCGACACAGATCAACGAAATGATAGAGCAATATTTCTCTAAGTTCGCTTTGCGCTTCTCTACCTCGACGTTTACTACGAGATGGACTGAGCTCCCGGTTGGGATAGCTATGTGATGTACGATCTCGCTATACTGTTCGTTGTGGCCATGTAGGTCCTGTTAGATGTGGCTGCCGGCTACGGACAGGGCCTTCAGATTGGGGACCAATGGATGCCGCCACTGCGTGCATTTATGGATGACACGACTATAATCACGGGCAGGGAAGAGTCTGCCCGCACGATTCTGAAAAGATTGGATGAGGTGGTCCAATGGAGCGGTATGCAGTTCAAACCGCAGAAGTCGAGGAGTCTGTCAATCCTAAAAGGCAAGGTGGCGGCGATCTGTTTTACGGTGGCAATCAATCGGAGCCCCACGGTTTTAGAGGAACCGGTGAAGAGCCTTGGTCGCGTTTACGATTCGAAGTTTTCTGATAAAGCGGGAGTCCAGCGAATACACGAGTTACTGGCTAAAGGCCTGCTCGCGATCGAGCATAGTAGGGTGATCGGAAAGTTTAAGGTCTGGTATCTCCAATTTATGTTGATCCCAAAGCTCCTCTGGCCGCTGCTCGTCTACGAAGTGACGATGACGTCAGTGGAGGCAATGGAGCGTAAAATCAACACAGCTATGAGGAAATGGTTATGAGCCCCACCTTGTCTGACTGATGTGGCTCTGTATTGTAAACAGACGAAGCTGGTACTCTCGTTCAAATCAATAACTGAAGAGTTTAAAGTCGGCAAAGTAGGACTCGCCAAGATGTTGCGGGAGTCTTCAGACCCCACTGTCACTGCTGCCCAGTTCGCTCTAAAGACAGACGTGAAATGGGAGGTCCTAGATGCGATCGAAACTACCCAAAATGCACCAAAATTAAGAGCAGTGATGGGTTACACTCAAACTGACCGTCGAGGCCTAGGGCACGAGAAATTCAGTTGGTGGTCCAAAGCCACACCCAGAGAGCGCCGTGACATCGTGATACAGCAGATTAGGGACACCGAAAACGAGTTTTGGGTCCAAAAAGCCACGCAACAGTCGCAGCAAGGCCAATGGATCGGCCTAGAGAGCGCCTCACCACGAGTACTCACATAAGGTGAGAACTGGCGAATGGCCCAGCTGCGACTGAGCTTTATCGTAAGATCTGCCTACGATGTGTTACCGTCCGGTGTCAACATGGTAAAGTGGAGTGCGACTAACGACCCGACATGTCCACTATGTAGAGCCAAGCAGACGCTCGAGCACGTATTGTCCGCGTGCAAAAAAGCCTTAGGTCAGGGTAGGTACACATGGAGCCATAACAAGGTATTGAAAGAGTAAGCGGCCGTTGTGGACCAAGCTAGGATAAGGTCCACTGCGAGGGCCAGTCCTACCGTCGTCCCTATGCGCTTCCTTAAGGCTGGGCAGATTTATAACGGTTAATTCAACAAGGTCGCATACGCTCCATCGACTCTTGACTGTGCCAGGGACTGGTTACTGGCCGTTGACCTGCCTGGTCACGAAAAGTACCCTGAGTTGATCCAGAAGACCGGCCTGCGACCCGACATAGTCCTACACTCTGCGGAGAAACGTCAGCTCATCCTGATCGAGCTAACCGTGCGGTATGAGTCGCGAATGGACGAAAGCCACATGAAGAAGCTCGAGAAGTACCGTGACTTAGCGGCTGGTCTAAGGAGAGACGAAGCGTACACAGTAAGAATCTTCGCCGTCGAGGTAGGCGCAAGAGGTCTCGTTTTCATTTCAATGTACAATGTGATTAAACAACTAGGCTTGGGAGGAAATTAACACAAATAAGCACTGAAACAACTGGGCGAGGCTGCAGAGAGGGCCTCGAGCTGGCACTTGACGCAACGGAACGTCGTGGGGGATGGGCCTCGGTGAGCTGGTCCGGGTATCTAATGAAAAAGAAAGTCTTATCCCTTTAAGTCACTGGCTGTAAAGTTCCGTTTGCACGTCCACCTGCAGTCCTGTTCCAAAACCTGACTGTTGCGTGTGCATCCGTTTGACAGATTTGACTCATTTGTACGCAGACTATTGGTTCCTGGCTCCTCAGGCAAATGCACTCCGGCTTCGAAGAAAGCTCCTCATTATTCGACTTTTACGACATGCTTTTGGGTAAGCAGTGGGGCTATTCTTTTTTCCCTATAATAGGCCCCGCAACCCACACGGGAATTAATGCTGTATGATTATCAAAGGAGCCACCGCTTTTATTATTTGTGATATAAAACCATTTTTTGATTTAATCTTCATTCTTTCAACAACAACAAGAAAAAAAAAAAAAAAAAAGACAATATGTCAAGATATTCATCTCTGCGTAGGACAATAATTAATCATTATGTTATGTATTTTGAAAAAAGAAAGGTTTTTTGTTTTTGTTTTTAAATATCAGTTTTGCTTATTTATTTATTAATATTCTCGGTGTTACTCTGTTGTGCCCATTATAATGCACTGACGTCAGAATATCAAAATTCAAGTGCTTCTAATCCTCCGATTATTAAAAGATGGCATTGTCCCGTGTCAGCGACGTTCTTTCTGTAGGTGGACTGTATCAATCATCTCTCTTCGTTCACAGCCCGGGTGTTAAATCTCCCGAAAGTTTTAAATCCCGGGTTACTTCATGAGCTAGCCTGTTGTAACGTTAAGACGAGTTGATTAAACTCAGCAAGGATCCGACTTATAACTTCCACTCAACGGTTTTCAATGTCCTCAACTCAAGTACTGCATAGTTTGTCACTGTTAATATATTTGTTTTGATCGTACTTTATATACTGTTCTTTTCAAACAACTGAACAAGTGTTTGACTCAAGTAATGACAAATTTATCGATTTCCTTTGTAAAGATTTCAAAAAACATTTTATTTGATCACTTCAAAAAGACTGGTGAAGAAATAAATAAAGATGTAATCAAACTGTCAATAATGTGACACAATAACAAGAGTAAAAGATTATATTCACACAATGCAGCGATCAGCTTTATGGTGCTAGTAAGTCAAGTCAAGTATCGCTTCACGTTACTAGCGCACTGCGCTTTCAATGCCAGACAAATTATTTGATTCAACAATCAGCTCTGTGTAAGGTCAATATCAAGCCTGCGACCTTTACTTTCTCAAACATGTCCTAGTTAATATCTTACACCTGGAATCACTAGATCACTTTTGAAGATCCGGCTGGTATTTTGTTGACTGCCACTGCCTGAAGTGGTCAAACAACCAGCACTTTCCTCGTGAGTTGACAACCGGTGGATGCCAAGAAGAAGGAGAAGAAGATGAAGATGATGATGGTGATAATAATTAAGAAGAAGAAGAAGAAGAAGAAGAAGAAGAAGAAGAAGAAGAAGAAGAAGAAGAAGAAGAAGAAGAAGAAGAAGAAGCAGAAGAAGAAGAAGAAGAAGAAGAAGAAGAAGGAGGAGGAGGGGGAGGAGAAGGAGTAGAAGACGAAGGAGAAGATGTTTTTAGTGACCAATCAGCAAGCACACGTTGGATGTGGTAAATATTGCTTAGGTAGACTCTACTTCCTCAGATATTTTCTGGTACTTATTTTAGACTTATTTTTAGAACTGGGCCAATCATTGTTGTTTGTTTCCAAGTTCATCCAAGCAAGTCCCTGCACTACTGCAGTCTGCCCATTCCCATTGCACTGTATTCATTATTTGCAACAATATTAACAACTTGCTAAAAACAACACAAACTCTGGTTTGTTTGTTTTTTTTTTTTTATTAACCATAACTGTTTAAAGCCCATCAAACAAAAACAAACACGCACAAAAATGCACTCTTTTTAATATCACTAACAATGTATGCAGTGTTAAAAATGTCACCAGCAAATTCTTGCAACGCCTTAATGCTACTAGAAGCTTTGAATTGTATTTCGGATTCTTACAGATGTCCGTGTGTTCGGCTCCTGATCGCAGGTGTTTCCCTTAGGATCTTCCCATGAGCTATGGAAAACATGTTTCGAGGATCATTCTGCAGTATGGGACCGAGCCATTTCTGATAATTCTTGGTACAATTTACTTAGTTCATCCTGTCGCCTGTATACACCTTTATGATATTAGCAAACGCTTGATCTTCTTCTGATCTTCTTGATATTCTTCTGTCCTTGATCTTCTTCTGCAGTTAATCTTCTTCTGTCCTTGATCTTCTTCTGTCCTTGATCTTCTTCTGTCCTTGATCTTCTTCTGTCCTTGATCTTCTTCTGTCCTTGATATTCTTCTGTCCTTGATCTTCTTCTGTCCTTGATCTTCTTCTGTCCTTGATCTTCTTCTGCCCTTGATCTTCTTCTGTCCTTGATCTTCTTCTGTCCTTGATCTTCTTCTGTCCTTGATCTTCTTCAGTCCTTGATCTTCTTCTGCCCTTGATCTTCTTTTGTCCTTGATATTCTTCTGTCCTTGATATTCTTCTGTCTTTGATCTTCTTCAGTCCTCTGATCTTCTTCTATTTAAAACAAGTTTAGCATATTCTGCTGCTCATTTATGGAATCAGCTACCACTTGGTCTGAAAAATACAAAAAGTTCCTATTCATTTAACCGCAAACTTTTTTATTTCATGCTTACTAGTGTTTATATGCCACCTTAAATGTAATTATTAATCCATTTTGCATTACCAGTTTATAATTTGAAAAGGTGTATACGATATGTATGTATGTGCGGCATGTAAATGTGTGGTATGTATGTGTGTATGCGTAGGCATGTTTGTGTATGTATGAGTGTGTGTATCGGTAATTGTATAAGTTGTTGAGTGAATGTATGTATGTGCACCTGTATGTCTACATGTGAGTGTGACTGTGTGTGTGTGTGTTTGTGAGATTGTGTATGATTATGTCTCTGTGTAGGCGTGTCTGTGTGTGTATGCGTGTGTTTGTTTGTGTGTGCGTGCGTGCGCTTCGTTGTGTTTGTGTGTGTGTCTATGTGTGTGTGAGTGTCTGCATGCGTGCCTTCTGTGTTTGTGTGTGTGTGTCTATGTGTGTGTGTGAGTGTCTGCATGCGTGTCTTCTGTGTTTGTGTGTATGTGTCTGTGTGTATATGTCTGTGAGCGATTGTGTGTGTTTGTGTGTATGTATGCAAAGTGTGTCTACGTGTGCATGACTGCCTGTGCGTTTGCGTGTGCGTCTCTGTGTATGTGTCAATGTGTGTTGGTTTGTGTGTATCTTTGTGTCTGCGTGTGTTAGTATTTGGTGTCGGTGGGTGTGTATCTATGTATGTGTGTGTCTGTGGGTGTGCGTGTGTGTGTGTGTATGACTGTGTGTACGTGTCTAAAGAGTATATGTGTGTGTGTCTGCATGTGCCTGTGAATGTGTTTGCGTGTCTGTGTGTTCTATGTATGTGTGGCTGTGTGTGTGTGTCTTTGTTGTGTTTGTGTGTGTGGGTGTGTGTGTGTTGGTATGTGCCTGTGTGTATTTGTGTGTTGACATGAATACCTGTGTATACGTGCGTCTCTGTGTGTAAGCATATTTGTATTGTGTGTCTGTGGGTGTGTATCTATGTATGTGTGTCTGTGTGTGTTTGTTTGTGTGTATGTGTGTGTTTGCGCGTTTAGGACTGTGTGTATGTGTCTGTATGTGTATCTGTGTCTACATGTGTCTGTGCGTGTGTTTGCTTGTATGTCTGTTCCACGTGTATGTAGCTGTGTGTCGGCCTGTGTGTGTTTGTATGCGTGTGTCTTTGTTGTGTTTGTGGGTGTGTCTTTGTATGTGCCTGTATGTGTGTCTGGGTAATTGCCTGTGTATATGCGCGTCTCTGTGTATATATATATGTGTATGCCTCTGTGTGTATCTCTGTGTGTAGTGTCTCTGGATATGTCAACATGTGTGTGTATGTGTGTCTGCGTGTGTGACTGTGTATATGTATGTCTGCGTATGTGTTTGTGTGTGTGTCTGTGGGTGTGTGTGTGTATCTGCGTGAGCATCAGCGTGTGTGTGTGTGTCTGCGATTGTGTGTGTGTTTGTGTGTCTCCGAGTGTATCTGTGTGTGTTTGAGTCTGCGTGTGTTTGTGTATATGTGTCTATGTGTGTCTCCGTGTGTGTATGCTGGTTTGTGTGTGTGTCGCATGTGTGTGTCTGTGTGTGTGTGTATCTGCGTGTGTGATTGGGTATGTGCGCGTATGTCTGTTTGTGTGTATGTGTCTGCATTTGTTTCTATGGGGGTGTCACTGTGTATATATCTGAATGTTTGTATGTGTGTGGAATGTGTGTGTCTGTGTGGATATGTAGCTTTGTATGTGGGTGAATGGGGTGTGTTTATGTGTGTGTGAAGGTACGTGGGTGTGTTAAGTGAGTGCGTGTCTGTGTGGGTATGTAGCTTTTTATGTGGGTGAATGGGGTGTGTTTATGTGTGTGTGAAGGTATGTGGGTGTGTAAGTGTATAGGTGTGTGTGTGTGTGTGCGTGTGCATGCATTTTACCACCCATTCTTTTGTGTGTTTTTTTTTCTTCTCTTTTTTGATATTCATAGTATGCATATTATCAATAGGAATAAACTCACAGGGAGCAAGTACAGCAGGGATCTACCAGTCGTCAGTAGAAATTATCCTCGTCGACACGCGTTTCGGCCCACGATTCCTAGACGCATTCGGAGGTGGGCCCTCCTGAGTTCATGAAGCTCAGGGCTGCTTCCCTGCTGCACGGGATTACCGGATGGTGTTTTACTTTCGGCCAGAGACAAGACGACTTGGTGGTTTCGCAGAAGGTACTGTGAGATAAGAAGTCGTCACGGCAGCCTAATTAAAGCAGTCAGCATGCCTGGACGACCGAGCGACAAGCTTACGTTTGGTTTACCGGACACATGTTGGACTTTTGTTAGCAGTTGGCAGAGGAACACTTTCAGACAATTCGGACACGATGGACTTTCAAGGGGTGAGAAACCCTTTTCCACTAGACACCCAGACCAGCTCACCGAGGCCCGTCCCCTACGTTGTTACGTTGCGTGCAAAGCCAGCTAGAGGCCCTTTCGGCTACCTCTCCCAGTTTTTTGATGGTTCGTTTCCGTTCATTACCGCGCAATCCTAGTTCTTTCACCACATTGTAGAGCGAAGTGGAAACGAGGCCTCTCGCTCCCACTTCGACGGCAAACACCCGTACAGTGTACGCCTCGTTTCTCCTCAGACCGGCTGCTAAATCACTGTACTTCTCGAGCTTGTACAAATGATTCTCCTCCATACGCGACTCAAACGGGACAGTCAACTCAATCAGGATGAGCTGCCGTTTTTGCGCAGAATGGAGAACGATGTCCGGTCGCAGGCCGGTCTTACGAATCAACTCGGGGTACCGTTCATGGCCTGGCAGATCAACCGCCAGTAACCAGTCCCTCGCAGAGTCTAGCACAGATGCAGCGAATGCGTTTTGGTTGACCTTACCTTTTGGAACCTGCCCAGCCTTGAGGAAACGAATGGGGACGATGCTAGAACTGGCTCTGGCGTTAGCCCTCATTCTAGTCTGGTCGACAACGGCTGCTAACTCTTTTAGCACCTTGTTGTGTCGCCAGGTATATCAGCCTTGACGTAGGGCTTTCCTGCACGCGGACAGGACGTGCTCAAGAGTTTGCTTCGATTTGCAATACGGGCAAGTCGGATCGTTGGTCGCAGACCATTTAACCATGTAAACACCGGACGGTAATACATCGTACGCCGAACGAACGATAAAGCTCAGTCGCAGCGGGGTCATCCGCCAGATCTCACCTTATGTGAGTATTCTTGGCAATGCGCTCTCCAGGCTGACCCAATGGCCCTGCTGCGACTGCTGGGCTGCTTTCTGGACCCGAACCTCGTTTTCGTTGTCCCTCACCGTTTGTATTACCATGTCTCGGCGCTCTTTGGCTGAGGCCTTTGACCACCAATTGACCTTCCCGTGCCCTAGGCCTCGACGGTCGGTTTGAGTGTATCCCATTATCTCTCTCAATTTTAGTGCATTCTGGGCAGATTTTATCGCATTGAGGACACTCCACTTCTGACCAGTCTTTAGAGCGGGCTGGACAGCGATGACATTTGGGTCTGAAGACTCACGAAAGAGCATGGCGAGTCTTACCTTGCCGACTTTAAACTCTTCGGTTATTGATTTGAACGGAAGTACCAGCTTAGCCTGCTTACAATACAGAGCCAAGTCGGTCAGACAAGGCGGTGCACCAATCCACTTTCTCAAGGCTGTTTTGATTTTCTTCTCCATGGTTTCCACTGCAGTCATCGTCACCTCGTAGACTAGTAGTGGCCATAGGAGCTTCGGAATCAACATGAATTGGAGACACCATACCTTGAATTTCCCGACCAGCCTGCATCGCTCGATCGCGAGCAGGCCTGTAGCCAGTGACTCGTGTATTCTCCGGACTTCCGCTCTGTCAGATAACTTCGAATCGTAAACGCGACCGAGGCTCTTCACCGGTTCCTCCAGAACCGTGGGGATCTTGTTCCTTGCCACCGTAAAACTGGTTGCCACCACCCGACCCTTATTGATTGACAGACTCCTCGACTCCTGCGGTTTGAACTGCATACCGCTCCATTGGACCACCGCGTCCAATCTTTCCAGGATCGTGCGGGCAGACTCCTCGCTGCCCGTTAAAATAGTCGTGTCATCCATAAAGGCACGTAATGGTGGCATCCAGTGGTCCCCAATTTGAAGGCCCTGTCCGTAGCCGGCCGCCCCGTCTAACATGATCTGCATTGCCATGTCATACAGTATGGGTGAGATCGTACAGCCCATAGCTATCCCAGTCTGCAACTCAGTCCACCTCGTGGTAAACGTCGAGGTAGAGAAGCGCAAAGCGAACTTAGAGAAATATTGCTCGATCATTTGATTGATCTGTGCCGGTACGTGAAACATGCGAAGGGCTCGCCACAGTAGCCTATGGGAGACTGCCCCGTAGCCGTTGGCTAAGTCCAACCATATTACGTGCAATTGTGTTCTCTCATGCTTGGCTCTCTGGATGGCCTCCCAAATCATGGTCGCGTGATCAAGGCACCTAGGAACGCCTGGAATATCACCCTTCTGAACACTCGTATCTATGTACTTGTTAGTCATCAGATACTGTGTGAGCCGGCGAGCCATGACCGAGAAGAATATCTTACCCTGGACATTCAACAGCGAGATGGGCCTGAATTGGGAAAGACTCTGCTCTTTGGGAATGTAGACCCCATTTGCCTTTGACCACTCTGGACATATGTGGTTGCGGATCCACGCTTGTCTCAACAAGACGTGAAGCATTTTTAGGATTTTCGGGCAGCGCTTGTAAAAAACGTACGGGACACCGTTCAGACCTGGGGCAGACTTGCCGCTGGCCTTTTTCACAACTTCCTCAACCTCAGACCAAAGGGCAGGTACCATTTTAAATGGTACCTTCGGCACCGAAGGCTGTTTAAGGCCGCTAAGGATCTCTGGATTGTCATCGAGAGGCTCTCTCCTCTTTTTGTCAGAGTACATCTTACGTAGATGTAGCTCTAGTTCATCCTGACTGACAACCAGAGTCCCAGACTTCGGTTGCTCGAATAGACCTCGGGCAAACTGATACGGGTCCCTAAAGAATTTCTCTCGCTCCCTTTTGGTTCTACGTCTGTTGTTACAGAAACGCTCGGCGCGACAGAGGGCACTGTGTTTGTTCTTTAAATGCAACCAAACTTCGTACAGCCCCTCCCGTTCGCTACCTGTAGCGGCTTTGAACCGTTTTCTGAGGGAATTCTTGTCTGCCCGACACTTCAGAATGTCCCTCTGCCTCCTGCTAGTATTCTGCTTGGCACCCGGCTGTGCCTTTACTACTGTCCCGAACTCGCGGGAGCAGTGTTCATATATTACATCACCAAATTTTGTAAGCTTGTCGCCTAGCGACTTCTTGTTTAAATCATGTTTAAGTACCTCACATAATGTAGCCTCCAACTTACACCACACCACCTTCTCGCTCGCAGGTGGAAACCTGATTCTGGAACGCACTTCTTCAGAAATCATCAAAGGTGCTCCTCCGCAGTCGACGTCATGGGCCTCTCCGGGCGAGTGGGGTTCCCTGACGACTCAGAAACTACCACATGAGTAGTAGTTTTGCGACGGCGTTTAATGCGTGGAGCACCCTCGCATTTCATTCTTCCGGCATGCGTTCTCAGACCATGCAACCCCGTGAAGCTTTTACCACATGTACAGAGCCAGCATGGACGTTGGGCGAGTATCTGAGTCCGGGGGCTAGCATAGTCGTCACCGAGAGTATCAATTGGATTGGGCCCTTCATTCTCCCCCCCCCCCCTTTTTGAAGGGCCCTGGGAGCATATTTCTTTGTGGTTGTACGAAATCGGTATTATACTGTGTTAGGGGTGATCAACCCGGTCCACAGTCGACATCTGTCGGGCAGCGATACCGGGAGGCCAGTCTTTCCATAGGTGTCACAAGGTCTTTCCCGATAGTCACCAGTCTTTCCTGGTAGTCTTGTGGGCTAGCCACGTACAATAGGAATAAACTCACAGGGAGCAAGTACAGCAGGGATCTACCAGTCGTCAGTAGAAATTATCCTCGTCGACACGCGTTTCGGCCCACGATTCCTAGACGCATTCGGAGGTGGGCCCTCCTGAGTTCCCTGCTGCACGGGATTACCGGATGGTGTTTTACTTTCGGCCAGAGACAAGACGACTTGGCTGTTTTGCAGAAGGTACTGTGAGATAAAAAATTACATGCTTTTTGATAAAATACAGCTGCAGTGTGAAAGACGGGTGTTTGGAAGGGCCGAATGTAAGACGGACATGCGTGCCCAATTTGTAACCCTTTGAGAATAAAGTTCGTTCGTTCGTTTGTTCGTTCTGTTCTTGATCTTCTTCTGCCATTAATCACCCGATAACAGCATATATACCCTGAATAAACTCACACATATTCGTCCTATTCTGTGCTAGTGCGTGCAGCTCATCCCTTCCTTTTTGATGCTAGATTAAGAATCGATATCACAGAACTCGGGGCATTCTTAAAAATGCTGCCTGACGATCTTCAGCAGCAATCGCAGAGTTCCAAGTCCAGTG
>CAJHNH020000498.1:72500-77500 GCA_905116865.2 Candidula unifasciata
TTGGCATTAGCTCACCATGTCATCTTACTTAAACAGTTGTGGCATTAGCTCACCATGTCATCTTACCTAAACAGTTGTGGCATTAGCTCACCATGTCATCTTACCTAAACAGTTGTGGCATTAGCTCACCATGTCATCTTACCTAAACAGTTGTGGCATTAGCTCACCATGTCATCTTACCTAAACAGTTGTGGCATTAGCTCACCATGTCATCTTACCTAAACACTTGTGGCATTAGCTCACCATGTCATCTTACCTAAACAGTTGTGGCTTTAGCTCACCATGTCATCTTACCTAAACAGTTGTGGCATTAGCTCACCATGTCATCTTACCTAAACAGTTGTGGCATTAGCTTATTATGTCATTTTACCTAAACAGTTGTGGCATTAGCTTATTATGTCATTTTACCTAAACAGTTGTGACATTAGATCATCATGTCCTGTTACCTAAACAGTGTGACATTAGCTCACCCTGTCATGTTACCTAAACAGTTGGCACATTAGTTCATCGTGTACTGTTACTTAAACAGTTGTGGAATTAGTTCGCCATGTCATCTTACCTAAACAGTTGTTGCATTAGCTCACAATGTCATGTAACCTAAACAGTTGTGGCATTAGCTCATTATGTTTTGTTATCTAAACAGTTGTGGCATTAGCTCATCATGTCCTGTAACCTAAACAGTTGTGGCATTAGCTCATTATGTTTTGTTACCTAAACAGTTGTGGCATTAGCTCATTATGTTTTGTTACCTAAACAGTTGTGGCATTAGCTCATCATGTCCTGTAACCTAAACAGTTGTGGCATTAGCTCACCATGTCATCTTACCTAAACAGTTGTGGCATTAGCTCATTATGTTTTGTTACCTAAACAGTTGTGGCATTAGCTCATTATGTTTTGTTACCTAAACAGTTGTGGCATTAGCTCATTATGTTTTGTTACCTAAACAGTTGTGGCATTAGCTCATCATGTCCTGTAACCTAAACAGTTGTGGCATTAGCTCACCATGTCTGTTACCTAAACAGTTGAGGCATTAGCTCACCATGTCTGTTACCTAAACAGTTGAGGCATTAGCTCACCATGTCTGTTACCTAAACAGTTGAGGCATTAGCTCACCATGTCTGTTACCTAAACAGTTGAGGCATTAGCTCACCATGTCTGTTACCTAAACAGTTGAGGCATTAGCTCACCATGTCTGTTACCTAAACAGTTGAGGCATTAGTTCACCCTGTCAGGTTACCTAGACAGTTGTGGCATTAGCTCACTGAGTCTTGTTACCTAAACAGTTGTGACATTAGTTGATCATATACTGTTACCTAAACTGTTGTGACATTAGTTGATCATATACTGTTACCTAAACTGTTGTGACATTAGTTGATCATATACTGTTACCTAAACAGCTGTGGCATTAGCTCACCATGTGATGTCCTGGTGGGGGACAACAATCAAGTAAGCAACACAGTAAGGGCTACTATTAAATACAGAACATTATGTTTATATATATATTTGACAGGAATACTGGACTTCTCAGCCACAGTAACCGCCGGCTGATACTGAGAAGACCACATTTCCAAACACGTGTTTATTTTCCCCCCTTGCCGCAGTCCATCAGACGGTCCACTTCTGTTGGCGATAGTCGGACTCCAAACAATCCATCGTTTGTCGCAACTCTTATCTATTATGTATGTATTCATGTATGATTAAGGACGTTTGGAATACCTGCCTAGCCTAGGTGACAGATGGGCTTTTTCATCGTCAGCCTGTGGTACCGCTTGAATTTCGCTGAGTTTATTGGTTTTGTTCAGGTTTTAATTTCCCCCTGTGTGTTCTGCGGCCCGTTCTGTAGAAAGGTTATCTCTTCCCCCTAACAAACATGTCCCAACAGACAATAAATACATTGTGTGCTGAAATCGGATGTGTTGCGCCAAAAGGTACATCTACTGCAGCCCAGTTGTAAACAAAAACACAATGTGCCTACTATTTTCAAAGACTGATCATCATCGGCTTCAGCATCATCATTAACAAAATATGTCAAACATATTTTAAAACAGACAGTCTGGCCCTGTCTGCCAGTTCTCTTTTTGTTTGTACCCATTTCTTGGTATAATCTTCCTCATTTTTTTAGGGAGGGGGGGGGGGAGGGAAGAAGATACTTGTTTGTTTGTTCTTTATTTCATCTCCTGCATTAGTTCTGTACAAGGGGAGTTTTGTCTAGGTAGTGAAGCCCTTTGTCCGGCACTCTGAAGCTCTTGTCTTTTTCCTTGACTGGGTGTTGGGTTAAAGACGTCTCTGCAGATCATTATTGGAGCTACTGAGTTCAGACTTCGTGGATTACACACAGCAGGCAGTCAGACGTTCTTGAAAGAATGAGAGAGTCATAAAGGATAATATCCGGTGTAGTAAATTCGATCTTAAGACCTAAGCTTTGATAACGATCAGGTCGACAGATTTTACACGGATTCTAGTTAACCATTCACTCTGACCGTTTGAAGTGAGTAGTTATCTTTATTCAAGGTGTACACAAAACATCGACCACAGTGACTTATCCTTTTAGTTCAGTGGTATTCATCAATGTTTCATTGTCCTTGTATCAGGATTATTAAATGCATACATTTTCGTCAGCTTTTATAAAAGCGGGAGGGGGAGATAAGTGGGAACAGGAAAACGTATTTAACAATATAAAAATCTGAAGCCATAGTTTGCAAACTGGAATTGGAATCTGTTGCCTCCATAAAGTGACTATATGTCGATTTGCATCAAACTGTCTGCATGACTTACACGCGTTGTTTGTGTGTGCAATTGTTAGTTTGTCATTAGTGCTGCTTCAAATGTTCAAATGGCCGACTGCTGGCGCCTTTAGGGAGCAGTCGATAGGAGGCTTGCTTTCAAATACAGCTGCGACTCGCTGTTCAAATACAGCTGCGACTCGCTGTTCAAATACAGCTGCGACTCGCTGTTCAAATACAGCTGAGACTCGCTGTTCAAATACAGCTGCGACTCGCTGTTCAAATACAGCTGCGACTCGCTGTTCAAATACAGCTGCGACTCGCTGTTCAAATACAGCTGCGACTCGCTGTTCAAATACAGCTGCGACTCGCTGTTCAAATACAGCTGCGACTCGCTGTTCAAATACAGCTGCGACTCGCTGCAGCCACGGTCAGCGTTTGAAACCGGACGGTTCCTGTGGTTCACCCAGCCTCTATGAAATGGGTACCAGAGTGAACATTTGGGATAAATGGAGGAACGTCGCTGTAGCTGCAGAGTTACGTGCGGACGGCGATACAGAAAAACAGTTTCTTATTAGCTGTCCGTACAGGTGGTAGAGCACTTATGGTTTATAACCGTGTGCAATGACGCTGGTTCACATTTCCCGACTTTACCTTTACCTTTTAGAACCGACATGTTTCCGTAATTTTGAAATGGGCTACTGTCGCATCATAATGACAGTTTAAAGATGGCCGCCCCACTTGTAACATTTACCAAAGAGGAGCAGCGTTCTGTTACCCATTTATCAGTAAAGGGTTGGAACCTACAGAAATTCATCAGTGAATAAAGGTCCAGTATGGTGATGCACGTTTTGTATTCCAGAAAGTGTAGGAGTAGAGCAGAAAGTTCCAAAACGGTCTGACCTCTGTGCCAAACTGTGTAGGTTATTGTATTTCTTTCACACATTAAAGGTTTTTTTTTTTTTTTTAAGGCTGCTCGTATCAAGACAGTATTTCAGTGTAGTTCCAACCCGTGCGTAGATTCTTGGTTTTTACTGAGGGAAAATGGAGTCTTTAAAAAGGTCGCACTTAGCAAAATTGCTGCATTAAAAACTCAAAGCCTGGAGTGGGGACCGAAATACCAAGCCAATACGCGTTGAAGACAGACTTCAGAAAATGTCTACTTTTCTCTGTCGCTGACAGCATTGTCTGAAAGCTGATTTACGTAACCTTTTTGTTTCTCATTCAAAAGCCCGCTCAATTTTTTTTTTTATTTAAACAAATAGCATAGTTAGGAAGAGGACTTCCATCCTTGACAGTTTTTTTTTTAGAACTGTTTAATGCAAGGGGTGGCGAGTGGCTGACCGAGTTAGGCGTTTTGTGTGTGACCGGGTTCGAATCCTTGATAAATAATGGATGTTGTTATTATTTAACTATCAGGGGCAAAATGTTAAATCCAAACTCACACAGTTTGCGGCTCTGAACATTTGGTCCTCTCTTTTTGCTCAAGACTTCCTTTCATTGATTAGAAGATGGTATGTGTTTACGTGTGTGTTTATCTGTGTGTTTGTGTCTGTGCGTATTTCCCTGTGTCTGTGCTTGTGTCTGTATGTGTCTGCATATGTTGGTTTGGGTGTCTGTTTATGTCTGCGTATGTGTGTTTGTGTCTAGGTGTCTGCGTGTGTTTCTGTAAATGTGTGTGTCTCTGGATGTTTCTATGGGTGTGTCTGTGGTTATTTTTATAGGTGTGTTTGCGGATATTTCTATGGGTGTGTCTGTGGGTGTTTCTATGGGTGTGTCTGTGGATGTTTCTATGGATGTGTCTGTGGATGTTTCTATGGGTGTGTCTGTGGGTGTTTCCATGGGTGTGTCTGTGGATGTCTCTATAGTTGTGTTTGTGGATTTTTCTATGGATGTGTCTGTGGATGTTTCTATGGATGTGTCTGTGGATGTTTCTATGGGTGTGTCTGTGGGTGTTTCCATGGGTGTGTCTGTGGATGTCTCTATAGTTGTGTTTGTGGATGTTTCTATGGGTGTGTCTGTGGATGTTTCTATGGATGTGTCTGTGGATGTTTCTATGGGTGTGTCTGTGGGTGTTTCCATGGGTGTGTCTGTGGATGTCTCTATAGTTGTGTTTGAGGATGTTTCAATGGATGTGTCTGTGGATGTTTCTATGGATGTGACTGTGGGTGTTTCTATGGGTATTCTGTGGGTGTTTCTATGTGTGCGTCTGTAGGTGCTTCTATGGGTGTGTCTGTGGATGTTTCTATGGGTGTGTCTGTTGATGTTTCTATGGGT
>CAJHNH020000498.1:85000-112500 GCA_905116865.2 Candidula unifasciata
GATTATGGTCTAAGTTAGTGGTCTCCAGTAAAAACTGGAGTGGCACGGATATATTTTATTTAACCCCCTGTTTGGTATAGCTTTGGCTAGGGAATGGAGGAAATTTGTGTTGGAACCGTCGGTATAGACTGGGTGGAGAACACACAACTGGAATATGAAGAGTTTGCACATGATAAAACAAAAGTAATTCTTCTTCTTCTTCTTCTTCGCGTTCACCAGCTGTAAACTCTGGCGGAATGTTCTGGTTGTTCGTCCACTTTTGAACCGCAGTCCTGCTCCAGAACCTGAGTGTTGCGTGTGCATCAGTTTTACAGATCTGATTCATTTGAATGCAGACTGTTGGTTCCTTGCCTCTCAGGCAGATGCACTCCGACTTCAAAGGAAGCTCCCCAATTAGTCGACTCTTACGACATGCTTTTGGGGAGGCAGTGGGTCTATTTTTGTTTTCCCCACAATGGGACCCCGGAACCCACACGGGGAACAACAGTAATGACATATGAAGAAACCCACAAGTTTTAGCAAAAATGGTATCAACAGTTAGATTACAAATAAGTTATAAATAGACATAAATAAAGACAATAACAACACAGATCAGATAGATGTAAAACTGTAGATCAATGGAACTAAAGTAACAGTAGAAGAAATTTTTAGGTAACCACTAGTATCCACAGTTATAAGGCAGAAAAGATGGCACTAAATATTCTGGGGAAAAAAAGAGAAACAGAAAATCGTCAAACATGCAAGTAAATGGGAAATATGGGGACTAGGGAAACGAGAGGGCCCAAGAAAGAGACTTAGACGAGCGTTTATGAGAGAAACCAAATGTGCTGGACTGGATCCCATCCACGATATAAATGTGTTTGAAAAGGAGAGAACTGAAAGGAATTAAGTCGATCATTCTACCTTTACACACTTTTAAATACATTAGTTCATTTATTGTCCAATTGTGACAATGATAAACCTGACATCCCATATTGTGCCAACGGCCTCGAGCGGAAGAGCGCGTTGGGGGGGGGGGGGGGGGGGGGGGATACTAGCCTTATCATAGGAGGAGGAGATGCAACCTGAAAACTTTTGTGTTTTCGCAGGGCAGACCAGGCCCTTAGCCTTGGCTGGTAGCTAGTCTAGGAGGGAAACCACGACAGGCGGACAGATAGAGCATTGCTCTTCTAATTGGCAGCTTTTACAGCCTTCTTTGCCTTCGTACTAGTGTTACCTTTCCATTGGATTAAACAAAACAGGTCGAGGGGGAATCGTCATGCTTGAGCGACATTATGGTCTCTGCTATACTGCACAGGTTTTGTGCTATGGAGAGGAGGCGCTTCAGTCCTATGCCTCCTGATAACACAATATAACACTATCGACTGAAAACACAGAAAAGTGCCAACAACAGCAGCAGCATATATCTCGATACATGTATGACATATATGTCACATACAATGGCACAGCCCGACAGTCCATGAATTCAAGTCTTTACAAGTGTGTACAGGCGAGATAATCCACTAGATTTCTTTAATTTTTAATCCAAACGGCACAGCCTCTGACCACAGCTCGTCTTTTCCCAACTAAAACTTTGCACAAAGCACAAACTCTAGAGCTCTCGCGGCTGCTCACATAAATATCGGACATATTTACACTAGCACGTCAAAGAAAATATTCATAAATTAAACCTACGATCTTTAAAGCTTGGAGCATATTGGTTATTAACCAGCGCTTCACTGTATAAAAAATCGGTTGCTACAGTGTTGGGAAATTACACCTGGTCATTGCAGACGTAACGCGCATATGGGACGGACTGTTAAACAATTGTTGTTCTTCAGTCATGGAGACGACGTGATGTGTCCTCCTATCTCCTCTTCTCTCCTACGCTACTGGGAGTTTCCATCAATGCCTGTAAATTTAATTATTTCGCTATTTAACTGGTCCCAAGTTTTCACCCACGTTTGATATTTCTGCTGGACAATTTCACCCTGAGAGCTTGTCAGCAACTCAAGGGAAATAGATCATGAAATAGATGTGGTCCCATGAATTATTTCCCTTTATTTAGTACAGCAAAACAAAAGAAATATACATACATACATCATCATCAGTTTCTTCATCATCCTCCTCCTCCTCCTCCTCATCGTCATCTTGTAATGTGATTTGCATCTATACTGCCATATATGCGCCTGTCACTAAATAAACACTTAACGAAACATGAATTCGTCGCCTTTAACACGGGCTTAAGAACCGTGGATCTTCTGTCTGTCTTGAGCTAACCATCACCATGTGGGTTGCAATTTTGTTTAGATTAAAACCCCACCCTGAATATTGCCAGGGGCCCCAATAAATATTTTCTAATAGCTGAACGCGGTTTCTAGGACCTCTCCACGAGTGATCGTCATCCACATGGTGGCACTTTGTGTCATCGGGTGTTTATCGCTTGACGTCCTGGTGGGGTAAAATCTGCTACTACTACTACTGTACTACTTTCACGAAAGCAATCCCCACGTGGGATGCAATTTTTTATTATTTGAAGCCCCATCCTGGCTTCTGCGGGGGCCTTGAATATAGCCAGGGTGTAGATATGGCCTAGCCATAGATATGGCCTAACGGCTGAAAAGAGTTTCTGGGACCTCTCAACGGGTGATCCTCATCCGCATGGTGGCACTTTGTGTCACCGGGTGTTTATCGCTTGTGTGATGTCCTGGTGGGGTACAACTACCTACCTACCTGCACCCCCCCCCCCCCCCCAACCCCAATCTTTGTGCCCCGGAACCGGCAAAAGGAATGAATGACAGAGAGACAGACAGTAGTGTTCAGTTATAAACTTTCGAGTTTGTATTTCGTGAATGCAATAGAAGGGAAGACCAAATCAGAGAAGCAGATGTAACGTAGGAGGTTATTGGCGCTGGTGGTCATGCTGCTGGCTTTGCTGGGACTACAGTCTGTGTCAATTTGTTCACAAGGGACATGGACATTCTGTGTGGTTTTCGTTGGCACAGGAACGGAGCAACTATAGGGTGACACGTTTGCTTTAAAGTTGAAACTATGATTACCTGATTACCTGGCGCTGGTGCGACTGCTTCCAACGCTAACAATGTACACTATTCATATTTAAAATTAATATTTCAAAACACTTTATCTAATATTTTAAGAAATTTTTTATTTATTGAGACACAATTAAGACACTTTCACAAAAATACCAACAGCAACAACAACAAACAGCAACAACAATAAACCCAGCAGTTCTCATTTCGCTTGAAGACTCTGCAGTGTTCTTGGGAGACTTATCTACTGTTTGTAGCTGACTCTATTTTATCCCGTGAGGCTCTACTGTACGCAACACTGCCGATCACAACTCCTCTTTCCGTTGAGATTTGGCAAAGTTCACTGGCGCTCCACCGAAGATCGAGTCAGGGAATTTCAAGCCGACGCATTGCTTACCTTTAAAATCAAAGAAGAGCCTGGCAAATGGAATGTGTTTCTTGCCGTGCAGTGGCGAGGTCAGGTGCTTGTAGGAGCCGTCCACAAACAGCCTGAAGACATTGCCCCCCTCTGGGAGCAACTCTCCTGTGACCCCACTCATCTGGAATGTCAGGGCCTTGCTATTGGTTGCTGAAGTCCTAATAGTAAGGTCCCCCAAAAGAGGATTTGAGAAAGTACCTTGGTATTCTGTTAAGGCAAAGTCTGGCTGCTCGGGTTTAAAGTCTAGCTCAGGAAATTCCGGAATCTTCATCCATGGCTCGGGAAAGCTACAGGCCGTAGTCTCGTTAATCCAGGGTTCAGACCCTAGTAGGAGGTCGGTGGTGTAATAGATGATTGACTGAAAAGAAAAGAAATTCAGACTACATGTGTGTGGTTATGTTTGCCAGTTTTAATTTTAGAGTTCTTATCCGCGTTTTTCTTTCTCACCCCCCCCCCCACCCCCCTTTTCCCATTTCCCCCTTTTTTCTGCATTTTTTCCTTTTCCTTTTTTCACTCCTGTGTGGCTTAGAGATTAGCAATTGCTTTAGGGTGGTTTAAGAAAATACCTTTATATGGATTCCAGACACTGGTATGAGAGTTTGCAACTAACTACATAGTATTCCCAAAGACAGCAATACAGTAAAACGAAATAAAGGACAAGTTGAAAGTCAGGGACGTATAGGGAATATGATGTTAGAATCGTATGGTATTGACCACGGCTATTCAACTCAGTTTACACAGGGGCCAACATACTGAACTTGTTGATCGTTACGGACTAAAGGCCCAAGCCACAGTATAGAAAGATTATTTCTATAATTCCATTGGCAATTGTCCGGGGACCACTTGGTGGACCTTCACCAGCCAGAACTGGCCTGCGGTCTGCCGGATGAAAAGCCCTGGTGTAGGCAAGTGGCTACTCCAGTTGTGTGTATGGTCAACATCACACTGGCAGCTTTAACATCTGAGGACATGTTCAAGTACATATCTTGTGCTGGGTCGGTCTGAGAGACAAGATTAATCATAAGAAATATGAAGTACAGATGTTGATGAACCTATTTAGAGCAGCATACCTCAGTTATGGAAATTGTACAATGTAACTTTTATTATTATGTACCTAAATAATAAGTTTAATATAATTATAAACACACACATGTACATGCGAGCTCCGTAGTGTGGCGGCCAGACGCTCGACTACTACTAATACAACGGTCGTGAATTCAGATCCCGGCAGTATGGAACGTCTTTTCCAAACTGAAATTGGCTATCAAGTAAGCCCAGCTTTAAACGGATACCAAGTAGTCCTGGGAAGTAAAGGCGGTCAATGTACGGTCGGCCATTTTACCTACCGAGTGATGATTGGTCTATATTTATACTTTTCTTTTTCTGCGTTTGTCCAAAGAAGAAATTTCTTCCTGCACCTTTACAGCATAGCTGCGATATTGCACCTTGTAGGCGACACATCCGACTTCTGCAGGTATTTGTTGACTGGGTTAGCCTTCCCGGATATGTACTAGTCTGCGTGTATATATATATATATATATATATATATATATATATATGTGTGCGTGTGTGTGTGTGTGTGTGTGTGTGTGTGTGTGTGTGTGTGTGTTTGAAACCTACTGGCTAGTTTAATCAACTGAAACGTCTTATTGTATTAGATAACAACAGAACATCCATCCTCCCTCTCGCTTGCACCTGAACAGAGAAACGCATCAACGGTTTATGTAAGCTTGTAGCAAACAAGACAGATAAACACTAGAGTCTGATTTTTTTGTTGGGGGGGGGGGGGGGAAGGTATGTTTGCAAACTAAAGGAACACGATGATCGTATTATTAGGCACAGTTTGAGCAGAGAATGACCAATAAATTTGCAGACTAGGCACAAAATCTGATGATGAATGTTGATGAGCAAGGAAAGAGGTGGCGAGCTGGATTCCATACATGATATCTGTCAGTTTGCAAAGGATACAACGGACTGCAAGCGATATATGATATTCATAGCACAACATGAGATGACGACGATCATAATGATGATGCTGATGATTAGAACCTAAATGAGACATTTTTTTCTAGTTTGTTGGTAGAATTCTTCTTGCTGTGTAGTAGAAGTAGTAGTAGTAGTAGTAGTAGTAGTAGTAGTAGTAGTAGTAGTAGTAGTAGTAGTAGTAGTAGTAGTAGTAGTAGTAGTAGTAGTAGTAGTAGTAGTAGTAGTAGTAGTAGTAGTAGTAGTAGTAGTAGTAGTAGTAGTCGTCGTCGTCGTAGTAGTAGTAGTAGTAGTAGTAGTAGTAGTAGTAGTAGTAGTAGTAGTAGTAGTAGTAGTAGTAGTAGTAGTAGTAGTAGTAGAAGTAGTAGCAGTAGTAGTAGTAGTTGTAGCAGTAGTAGTAGTAGTTGTAGTAGTAGTAGTAGAAGTAGTAGTAGTAGTAGTAGTAGTAGTAGTAGTAGTAGTAGTAGTAGTAGTAGTAGTAGTAGTTGTTGTTGTTGTTGTTGTAGCAGCAGCAGCAGCAGCAGCAGCAGCAGCAGCAGCAGCAGTAGTAGTAGTAGTAGTAGTAGTAGTAGTAGTAGTAGCAGTAGTAGTAGTAGTAGTAGTAGTAGTAGTAGTAGTAGTAGTAGTAGTAGTAGTAGTAGTAGTAGTAGTAGTTGTAGTAGTAGAAACAACTCCCTGTCCTTTCGAG
This sequence comes from Candidula unifasciata, assembly GCA_905116865.2. NCBI lineage: Eukaryota > Metazoa > Mollusca > Gastropoda > Stylommatophora > Geomitridae > Candidula > Candidula unifasciata. Next base: position 91,119 of record CAJHNH020000498.1, read on the forward strand.
AGCGTTATAAACCATCCCTAGCATTTCATTACTACACTGAGGTTTTTTAGATAACTTTACGTTCAGCAGTCTGTCACTGCTTTCTGAACGGCTGATACCGTTATAAAAAAAAAAAATCACAGCGGCATGCCGCCCAATTATCCGCGGCAAATTTCGTTCGTACCCGGTATGCTAAATTATGGAAACTACCGAACCCTAACCACGGTTGCTGAATTCTTGTTTCTTAATTTTCCGCTTTTTTATCCCCCCCCCCCCCCCCCCCCCCCCCCCCAACCTACCTCTCTCTCTCTCTCTCTCTCTCTCTCTCTCTCTCTCTCTCTCTCTCTCTCTCTCTCTCTCTCTCTCTCTCTCTCCTCATCATCCGCCTCCTCCTCCTCTCAATGAAGCAGAGGCCATGATCTACTTTAGAGAAGAAAAAGGAGTTGCATAGGCCCTCAACCAACTCGCGTCAAGTCATCCTATCCTTTGCTATTGCATGCAGCTTACCGCATGTCTTCTCAGCCTTTTAATCTCACCCTCTGGTTCCTTTCTCCGTGTGTAGGCGTGTGTGTGTGAAAAAAAAGTAAGAGTAGTGTATATGCCTTTATTTCTATGGGGGTTCCAGTATAACGATATTCTGCTATGCTGTTCTTGGGTTTTCTCATAGTGTCCTAACAGATGTCAGCGTCTTTTGGTCACTTCCCTAATTCACTAGAATATGTAATTGTCTCCTAAAACTCCACTTTAGTGGCTCTATCAAAAGATTTTTTTCTCTTTAATATAGTAACAAAAATTCCACATCGGGAGCAAGCACAGCAGGACTTACTACCGGTGATCAGTAAAAGGGTCCCTCTTTGACAATAGTTTCGCCCCATTTTCCTCCTAGACAGTTTCAGCGGGTGAGTCGGCCTGGGTCACAACTCCAGGCCTAGGACATCTCCTGCTACACTTTACGGACATTTGGACAAGACGAAATAGTGGCTTTGCAACTGGTACTCAGGTTTGGTGTTATATATTTGTCACCGAGGTAGCAAATTAGACGCCCACCTTCACGACCAGAGTGATGGTAGTCTGGTAGTCTGGTAGTCTTAGTTTCAGCTTCATAGCAAACGGGTCGCCCCATCTTTGCTCCGCTCCTGTGCCAGCGAAAAACACCCAGAATGTTTATCACAGTCCCTTGTGGAAAGATTGACAGACTGCTGTCTCAGCATATCTAGCATACACTCGCATTAACGCATATGGTAGCCATCCGAAGTGCTAACACAAACAGTCCAACATTAGAAATGTAGTTCATCATTGATGATAGCAGAACTTTTTTTTAATACGGGTCCCGCCAGCATTGCACGACCGGCATCGCGCCATTTTCTGAATCTACAATTCACACCACGTTGGTCACAGTCGAAAAAACATTCCAAATGCAATCCGCAGCTCACAGGGTCACGCCATGCATTCAACTCAGAAGCTGGGCGACGAAACTATATCCAGTCTACAAATGGAGCAAAAATGCATCGGCCACCGTCCGGCAGAAGCAAAAAATTTGCCTCCGCTCCGATTAGCGCCGCTGTCTAGCGTCCATTGCTTGGTTCATCGGACCGACTTTCGCAAGACAGGCTTTCGCAATTGCCAGAGAGACACAATAATACTTTACTCTGAAAACTGTGGCTTTAGTAATTAAAAAGTTCTTTTTTTTTTTTTTTGCTAGGCACTCGAAGCATTTTACCAAATCCTATTTCCCACTAAATTTTGTGTCCACCGCCAGCTCGTAACTCTTTCGGCAGCTTCCCCCAGTTGTTTTAGCTCCCGTTTCCGTTCCTTTCCTTGCAAGCACAGATGCTTTAGTACATAGTAGGTGGAGATTAGCCCTTTTGCAAACTACCCCGACGGCGAAGAGATTTACTGAGTACCCCTCGTCGCTCATAAGACTGGCCACCAGTTAATTGTACTTTGAGAGCTAGTACGGGTGGTTTTCTTCAATCCGTGACTCGTACGGCACGCTAAGATCAGTCAGGATAAGCTGGCATTCTGTCGCAGAGTGCAAAACCATGTCTGGTCTTTGGGATTGCTTCAGGGTTTTCGAAACCATGCAGGTCAAGCGCCAGTGACCAGTCTCTCTCGCCCAGTTAAGTATGGAAGGAGCGTATGCGAATTAACCTGTAGACATCTGCCCAGCCTTGAGGAAGCGCACAGGAGGAACATGTCGGGTAGTCAGTGGCGTGCCATCTGACCATGTTGGCGCCTGCAGGTAACACATCGTAAGAAGATTTTATGACAAAGCTCAGTCCCAGCGGGGCCATTCGCCAGATCTCAGTAGGAATAAACTCACAGGGAGCAAGTACAGCAGGGATCTACCAGTCGTCAGTAGAAATTATCCTCGTCGACACGCGTTTCGGCCCACGATTCCTAGACGCATTCGGAGGTGGGCCCTCCTGAGTTCATGAAGCTCAGGGCTGGTTCCCCGCTGCACGGAATTACCGGATGGTGTTATTCTTTCGGCCAGAGACAAGACGACTTGGTGGTTTCGCAGGAGGTACTGTGAGATAAAAAGTCGCCACGGCAGCCTAATTAAAGCAGTCAGCATGCCTGGACGACTGAGCGACAAGCTTACTTTGGTTTACCGGACACATGTTGGACTTTTATTAGCAGTTGGCAGAGGAACACTGGCAGACAATTCGGACACGATGGACTTTCAAAGTGGTGAGAAACCCTTTTCCACTAGACACCCGGACCAGCTCCCCGAGGCCCGTCCCCTACGTTGTTGCGCTGCGTCCAAAGCCAGCTAGAGGCCCCCCAGGCTGCCTCTCCCAGTTTTTTGAGTGTTCGTTTCCGTTCATTACCGCGCAATCCTAATTCTTTCACCACATTGTAGAGCGAAGTGGAAACGAGGCCTCTCGCTCCCACTTCGACGGCAAATACCCGTACTGTGTAAGCCTCGTTTCTCCTTAAACCGGCTGCTAAATCACTGTACTTCTTGAGCTTGTACAAATGATTCTCCTCCATACGCGACTCAAACGGGACAGTCAACTCAATCAGGATGAGCTGCCGTTTTTGCGCAGAATGGAGAACGATATCCGGTCGCAGGCCGGTTTTACGGATCAACTCGGGGTACCGTTCATGGCCTGGCAGATCAACCGCCAGTAACCAGTCCCTCGCAGAGTCTAGCACAGATGGAGCGAATGCGTTTTGGTTGACCTTACCTTTTGGAACCTGCCCAGTCTTGAGGAAACGAATGGGGACGATACTAGAACTGGCTCTGGCGTTATCCCTCATTCTAGCCTGGTCGACAACGGCTGCTAACTCTTTTAGCACCTTGTTGTGGCGCCAGGTATATCGGCCTTGACCTAGGGCTTTCCTGCACGCGGACAGGACGTGCTCAAGAGTTTGCTTCGATTTGCACAACGGGCAAGTCGGATCGTTGGTCGCAGACCATTTAACCATGTTAACACCGGACGGTAATATATCGTACGCCGAACGAACGATAAAGCTCAGTCGCAGAGTGGTCATCCGCCAGATCTCACCCCATGTGAGTACTCTTGGCAATGCGCTCTCCATGCTGACCCAATGGCCCTGCTGCGACTGCTGGGCTGCTTTCTGGACCCGAACCTCGTTTTCGTTGTCCCTCACCGTTTGTATTACCATGTCTCGGCGCTCTTTGGCTGAGGCCTTCGACCACCAATTGACTTTCCCGTGCCCTAGGCCTCGACGGTCGGTTTGTGTGTAACCCATTATCTCTCTCAAAACTTGTATATCGGTAAATGTGTGAACAACTACTATATACGATAAGAAGAAGGTAGTACCTGCAGTGTTGCAAGCGGTATTTGCGAATGTTTCTGTCCGTTGATGGAAAGGAAAATGCCGATACTTCTCTCTGGGATGAGCCACATTATGGAGCTAAAGCCATGAGTGGTACTGCCAGCCCACGGAACCTGAAATCCTGTGGAAGAATGTAACCAGGTAAATTGATTGTTTGTACACAGACTCGCGGACACATCTGAAACAGATTACTGAATGCTGATTTAAGAAAACACATCATGCCATTCGCGGCACACTCTTAGAATTCTTCAGCATAAAGTATCTTCAGATTAGATCCCGAGTGTTCCAGTAGCACACTTGCTGTACAAACGTTCGTTTTCTTACTGGACCCATACAAAATTCTAAATTCACTCAACCGTACACATCTCCATTTGTCTAACATAGCATGTCCTATCAGCATTATTTCATAAAAATATAATTAGAATATTTGTCTTGTCCAGTATGTGATTTCACGCTGTTGTCGCTTTTTTTGCCATATCATCTGCTCTTTCCGTGGCTCGCTCTCTTGCATATTCTAGACAGTATACATTTGTTAATTCCTGTGCTACTTAAGTGTCGATTCTTGGTAGCGACTTATGCTACACGTGTCCATTTTGACCTTTCGGCAATTCAGACACTGTCACTATTTTGGTATATCAACGTCCAGGTATTCTTTTCAGAGCTGCAGTTATTGCCCTCACTTCCATTCTCACGCTTGAAGCTGTATAAAGAATAAAAGCACATGAAACGGTAGTATTTCCCCCTCGCGAAACGGCTAGAAAGAAATAAGGAATGTTTCAGTTGACGAGTCATCACTAGTAAATAAAAAGTAAGCAAAGAGCTCCATTCACGCCATTGTAGCATTGGGATTATGATGTCATTGCTACATTTGTATAGATCAGTCGGCTCTTGCTGACTGATGAAGTTAACAGTGAATGGGACATCTATGCAACCCATTTCCATTCCTGGCGCACAGTTTGGGCTGGGTTGACAATGGAATCAAAGTCAATTAGTTAAAATTAAAAAAAAAAAATTTAAAACGCCTAGCACGGAATTAAACCGAAAATCTTCGAGGACATGGGTAAAGAGTCTACCTACAGCACTGTCGCTTGTATTTAACATTAAAATGAATCACAAATGGCCGAACAACCTCGATAGACATTGGTGAAGAATCCCATGCCATATCCCACATTGATGTCCGGTACCGGCCAGATGTAGCTGCTTCTGTCGAGACTGGCGCGATAGCCAATGGGCAGCAGGATTCGTGGGATCATCAGCTCCTCGAGCAGCGGGGCTGGCATGCGAGTCTGCGACAGCAAGAACGGGTCTCCCAGGAAGAACTTGAGACCCTTGACCATGTCCTCGGCGTTTGTGAACATCGTCGCAGCCGGGGCCAAAGGACCTATGCTGAAATTCAAATGATGACGATAAGACTTGTGTTTGACGTTTCGGTGATAGAGATGTATGCCAGACAGTTATGTCATGGTATGTTTGAACACGTAGACATACACACGAACACGCACACAGAGAGAGAGAGAGAGAGAGAGAGAGAGAGAGAGAGAAAGAGAGAGAGAGAGCACCGTGTCAAACGCACTTACGGTTGGTTTGCATTGCTTTATTTTATTATAATGTAATTCACGAGAAACAGCCTGTCAAAAGTAGTTTTAGTCATATAAATACTAATACACATACACTATAAGTTGAACTGTTTCTTTTGTGGTCTTTCATTTATATACTGCTTCTCTTCTTTTGTCCCACTACTTATGCCGCGAATGGAGTTAGATGTAGTTTCCTGTCTGTTGATAGTTACCTAGACTGTGTTAATGTTATATTTCGTTTATGTTGAGTCTTTTATACTCCCTTCACCCACCTCTTTCTTGGTCGACCTCTTGACTTGAATGTAGCCTGCTTTTCTGGTGTTGTAGAACACTTTAACTGCTGGCTGGTTTAGTTCAGTTCTGATCACATGACCAAATCATTGGATTCTTTGAAGTTTTTTGACATCAGTTATCGGCACTGTGTCTACCATAGTTCTTATTTCTTTACTGGTGACTTGTCTCTTCTGGGGTTTATTATGCTGCATTTCTTGTTCATCTCATCTCACATGTTGTCATTTAGCATTTATGTGCTTCTAGGCATTTCATTGATATTGGCTTCCTGAATATTAGGAAATGGAAATATACTCAACAGAGTAACTCTCGTTTTAGTACAACAAGTAGACACAGACTTATAGTGAGTGATGTAGGTAACATGAATCCAGTGAACTGTGTAAATCTTGGATGAAAATAACTTAGTCAATACTTAACATTATTATACATTCCCATTTAGTCAGAGTAACAGCGATGGGTGACTGGGTGTTATACTTTCACCATTTAGTCAGGGCAACAGCGATGGATGACTGGGTGTTATACATTCACCATTTAGTCAGGGTAACAGCGATGGGTGACTGGGTGTTATACATTCACCATTTAGTCAGGGTAACAGCGATGGGTGACTGGGTGTTATACATTCACCATTTAGTCAGGGTAACAGCGATGGGTGACTGGGTGTTATACTATCACCATTTAGCCAGGGTAACAGCGATGGATGACTGGGTGATAAAATGAGACTGCGTCTCCGTAAGTCCGATAGATATTTTGCAGTGTATGGTAATACCAACGACGTCCACAACAACGTACACAACAACGTCCACAACAATGTCCCCAACAATGTCGACAACAATGTCCACAACAATGTCCCCAACAATGTCCCCAACAATGTCCCCAACAATGTCCACAACACCGTCCACAACAATGATGTCCACAACAATGTCCACAACAATGTCCACAACAACGTCCACAACAATGATGTCCACAACAATGTCCACAACACCGTTCACAACAATGATGTCCCCAACAATGTTCCTAACAATGTCCACAACAACGTACACAACAATGTCCACAACAACGTACACAACAATGTCCACAACAATGTCCGCAATATGGTCCACAACAATGTCCACAACACCGTCCAAACAACAATGTCCACAACAATGTCCATAACAATGTCCACAACAATGTCCACATCAATGTCCACAACAATGTTCACAACAACGTCCACAACAATGTTCACATCAATGTCCACAACAATGTTCACAACAACGTCCACAACAATGTCCATAACAATGATGTCCACAAAAATGTCCATAACAATGTCCACAACAATAATGTCCACAAAAATGTCCATAACAATGTCCATAACATTGATGTCCACGAAAATGTCCACAACAATGTCCACAACAATGATGTCCACAAAAATTTCCACAACAATGTCCATAACAATGATGTCCACAAAAATGTCCATAACAATGTCCATAACAATGATGTCCACAAAAATGTCCATAACAATGTCCACAACAATGATGTCCACAACAATGTCCACAACAATGTCCACAACAATGTCCACAACAATGATGTCCATAACAATGTCCACAACAATGTCCACAACAATGATGTCCATAACAATGTCCATAACAATGATGTCCACAAAAATGTCCATAACAATGTCCACAACAATGATGTCCACAAAAATGTCCATAACAATGTCCATAACAATGATGTCCACAACAATATCCATAAAAATGTCCACAACAATGATGTCCACAAAAATGTCCATAACAATGTCCATAACAATGATGTCCACAGCAATATCCATAAAAATGTCCACAACAATGATGTCCACAAAAATGTCCATAACAATGTCCATAACAATGATGTCCACAACAACGTCCACAACAATGTCCACAACAATGATGTCCACAACAATGTCCATAACAATGATGTCCACAAAAATGTCCATAACAATGTCCACAACAATGATGTCCACAACTTACTCAAAAATCTTAGGATCAGTCTCCACCAGAAGACCATCAACTGACACGTATGACCTGGAAAAATCCGGACTGGACCGGTCGTCGGTGGCCACAGTTGTTGAGGTCATCAGCAACTTGTCCAGCAGATGGACCCGCATCAGCTTCTCCCAGGTACTACTGGTGACCTTCTCCCCGACGTATGCCGCCAGGGTGATGCCAAACTGGTTGAACCGGAAGTCGTCTCTAAAGTCTGCTTGCATGGGTATTTCTTTCAAGTTGCTGGGGACACGTGAAGTGGTTGATATTAATTCTTTCCAGCTCAGAAAGTATTGCAGCTGATGCTCCAACGATGAAGAAAGGCAAAACTGTATAAAAATCTAGATTTCATTTCAAGGAAATCAGATGGGAACAAAACCTAGCTGTAAAACCAGCATCTGTGCATCTGTTAAGTACAAAATGTGTAAGAAAAGAGAATGTTAAATCACTATCGATGTTAAGTATTTGTCTTTCTTTCTGGGCTCCAGGTACCCATTTAAGGGCAGGCAGGGGGAAGAAAGATAACAGACTAACCGACCCGTTGTTCCTTCCCCCAGCAAGCATGTCATCATGTTTTACTAATTAGGGATGTTTCTTTCGAAGTCGGGGTCCATCTTGCTGAGAGATAGGAACCGACTGTCTGCTTAAAAAAAAAAAGCCAAATCTGTAAAACGGATGTGCAGGCAAACTTCAAGTTTTGGAACAAGACTTAAGTCAAGAAGTGAACGAACAATTAGAACTTCCACAGGAATTTACAGCAAAGAAGCAGAAAAGTGGTTATCTATTTTCATTAGATCCATCTCGTGAAGCGTTCGTCACCAAGTCTGTTCTTAGCCTTCTGTCCTGTGTACAGACAATCATTTTGTAGTTCAAATGTTATTCTGTCTATGTTATGATAACGAACCACTTTTCTTAGACTCTACCCGTTTCTGTTTCCCTCCAAATTTGCTGTTGTCCCAGCGTACTTCGGGTTTCCCGCCAACGATATAAATATTAATACAGATAAATGTATAAGGAACGTTTCAAACGGAAACCATAAAAGTGTGATAGAAATGACACAAGCATGCTATTGCCTTGTATCCTGTCAATATTGTTGGTGAGGATGTCAAAAGTTTTAGGCATGTGACATCACCCTGGTCGTAAATAGTATGTCACAAAAGTCATGCCGTTTTTAATCCTCCTACTACACATCATGATACCTTTGCTGGAGTGGCAGGTAAGCATCCCTATATTGGACATTCATTCACCGATAAATTTCCATGGGTTTAACCCCTTAACTGATTTAAAAGAAATCGAATTACCGAACTGTGCGCCTCTTTCTTCTTCTTCTTCTTCTTCTTCTTCTTCTTCTTCTTCTTCTTCTTCTTCTTCTTCTTCTTCTTCTTCTTCTTCTTCTTCTTCTTCTTCTTCTTCTTCTTCTTCTTCTTCTTCTTCTTCTTCTTCTTCTTCTTCTACTACTACTTCTGCCCTTCTATCCCCCAATGGAGCATAGGCCCTCAACCAACTGATGCCAAGTCGTTCTATCTTTCGTCATTACATGGAGCTCTCCACATGTCCTCCCCATCTTTTTAACTTCCTTCCCCAGCTCTCTTCTCCGTGTGTTTTTTTTTTCTTCCTTTATTCCTATGCACCTGTGTGTTCCAATGCAAAGACATTCTAGTTATGCTGTTCTCCTGTTTTCTCAGTGTGTATCCTATCCAACGCCAGAGTCTTTTCCTCATCTCTTGGTCCACTGGGGCCTATTTAGTTCTCTCCCAAAGCTCTACATTAGTTATTCTATCGTACCATTTTATTCCCTCTATTCTGCGCAGGCACCAGTTAATGAATGTCTGTAATTTATTATAGTAATTGCGTTAGTTGTTCTCCATGTTTGCGCCCCATAGTGCGTGTCAAAAGTGGGGCAGTCATCTTTAAATTACCATTATGACTAACCGTGCTAGTTTGCACCGTGATGTCACTGCCTAACATTCTTGACATCCTTAACAACATTACTGACAGCTTACAAGATAACGGCACAGGGATCGTAATTACTATCATATTTTTAAGTTTTTCATTTGATGCCCCTCGTTTTAAATTAGATAGACAAGACTGATTCATTACTGGTGAAGTATGTGAAGTGACAGACATTAGACTTAGACAGTCGGTGTTTTTCAAACATGTTATGGGATTAAATGGATTCGAAAACTTGGCTACAACTGTCAAGATTGATCGAAAGAGAGAAAGAGAAAGGTATAAAGAGAAATACCCCATTGACGTGGATGAGGCGAAACAAGAGCAATGTCCTGATCAGTGATTATGGTCATTGTGTAAACTTGCGTAACCGGACCACCTACGCTTATCGACTGACACATGACAATGATGATGGAGACAACGATGATAGGTGAAGGCACTGACGTGAAGAATGCAGAATTTCCCTCACATGACAGAATCCAGTATAAACACGACACAATCAACAACGGGTAATGACGTTATAAACCATGGTGAACTACTTTCAGAAGTGAATGTTTCAAAACACTTGGGCTCTTTCAGCAAATGCATTAATTTTACCCGGTGTTTGTGTCGCCTGGGTGGTCATGTAAACAGATTTGAAATGAGTTCTGGCTGTTATATCTCAGAAAGAAAAAAAATCCTGAGGCTGGCTGAGACAAGGGTCGTGCTACAGAGGGCTGTACATTTGTATGTAGGCCACTTAATGCTGGTTTTGATAGATAATATATCGTCTGAGTGGGTGAGGGGGAGAAGGCGGGGGAGGAAGGATAAGAAGGAGGATATATCAAAAATGAGAAAACCCACAAAATGAGCAATGAGGACAACAAGAATAAAACCAACAAGAATTTTTGTAGACTAGAGGGAAAAGGCACACACACACACACACACACCCACACCCACCCACACCCACACCCACACACGCACACGCATACACACACACACACACACACACACACACACAAATGTAGAACAAGAAAAAGAAAGAAAGAAAGAAAGAAAGAAAGAAAGAAAGAAAGAAAGAAAGAAAGAAAGAAAGAAAGAAAGAAAGAAAGAAAGAAAGAAAGAAAGAAAGAAAGAAAGAAAGAAAGAAAGAAAGAAAGAAAGAAAGAAAGAAAGAAAGAAAGAAAGAAAGAAAGAAAGAAAGAAAGAAAGAAAGAAAGAAAGAAAGAAAGAACAAGCTCGTTATGATTAAGAATGAGACCATAATAATATGAAAAAGTGGGACAAGAATATGCGCGACAAAACCAAATCAACAACAATACAAATAATATTAAATATTTTAGAAACGGACTAAAAAAAAAAAAAAAGAATAGTAAGAATATAAACAACAAAAACAGTGAGATCGAAGATAACAAAAGCTAAGGCGAGAAAAGTGAAAACAAAAGGAAAACGAATAACAAAATCCAGATTAAGAGAAAACAATAGCTAACAAGACTCAGCACAGTAATAAACAAGATAGACATCACAACTATGAAGAAGAAGCAGCAGCTGTCATCAGCGGTGGCTGTTGAAACTCTGTAAAACAAAGAGAATACCTGATAACTTGGCTCCTCGACATCGCTTGGGGTAGCCCTGTCATTCCAGCAATACTTCCTGGTAGGACGGTGCAACTAGATTAGATCAAGGCAACAACCAACGAGACAACACGCAACAAATTATATATGAGGTATGTACACACATTCAAAAGATTTTGTAACACTGGTTCTATGTCTTCGAGCGATATAGAGGCAGAGGAGGCGGAGGGTGGAGAGTGGGAGAGAGAGAGAGAGAGAGAGAGAGAGAGAGAGAGAGAGAGAGAGATCTGACAGGAGAGGCAGAGACAAAAAAACAAAGGACAAGATCAGTGCTGAGTGCTTTGCTTTGTAAGCTGTTGTAGTGGCATGTGTGTGGGTCGTTTAACCCCACCAGGACCGAACAAAGAGCGACCAACACCCGCTGACACAAAGTGCCACCATTCGGATGAGGATCAGGCCGGACAGAAGTCCCAGAAACCCTGTTCAATCGTTAGGTTATATTAGGGCCTCCACTACCGGGGCTTGAATATAACTAAACATTGCGTCCCATGGTGGGACGGGAATGAACACTGCTTATGAATGGCATCTATTACACTAAAGCAACTTCTTGGTAGATGTACTGTCGAAAATCAAGAGAAAAACACAATAATGACACGAGCAGCCCAGTGTCGACAGAAAGTAGGTACCTACATGACCATATTCACGCCAGTGGCGCCTCTGGGAAAACATCTCTCCTTCCTTTAGCCAGACGAGAATGAGAGGTCGCCATTTTCTAGCGGTATAGAAATATATATCAAGCGCCACGATGGGTTGGAGAAAATTATAGCAAAAGGCATTGTACCAGGAACGAGGGGCAGGTGCCGACCGACACGAAGATGGGCACAGGATATAAGTGACTCCTTGAGTGTGAAAGTGCATGAGGCGGGAGAACTGGCGAGAGACCGAGTTTCTTTTAGGCAGACTGTGATGAGAGCAACATTCTGCAAAGGACCTGCTACTTGATGATGATGATAGAAATATATAATTTTGTTTTTAAATATTTTAAAAAACCAAATCCTCTGAAAATACTGCAGAGTTATGAGAAATGCAATTCTGGTCCTAGGGCAGAACCTTAACTGCATCTCCAGACGGTACGACATAGTGAACACACTGCGGTGTGGCCAGCATAGCTATGGGGATCGAGCATCCACCGGGATGGGTGAACACTTCTGAGTACTTTTTGCTGTAACAGTAGTATCACAGAGCCATGGGGTCACTTGCCCTGACAATCTACAAGATAGACGCAGTACAGAGTTTATACAAGGCTATTTAACTGGCGGCCCAGGGGACCCAGAGAGTGGCCCCTGGGTCATCGCCAGTTGTATTGCATAAGTGATATGTCCCTGCTGGGGCTCAGGCCTCTGGTCGGTGAAGATCCAAATGTGCAAAATGTTGGCCCTTGATTAAACCTAACTGAATGGCCCTGGTCTACACTAAAGGGCAAACTATTACATTATTATACCAAAAACTTATCATAAAAAAGACACCCAAAAAAAAAAAAATTCTCTAAGATCTTATGGTAAAGCCACCAGACCAAGCAGATCAATAACACGAACTGTGGAAAAAGGAGAACGATATCAGAGTAAGTAAAGTCTAACGGAGAATTTGCGTAGGAAAGTGCATTAAACGAAAGATAAAGTGAGGGACCGGTTTCTTTCAGGCAAGTTATGATAACAGGGACGTTCCGCAAAGAGCTTGCTGCATGATGATGGTGTTTGAAATAAACAACTGGACTGGCCTGGTATGTAGCCTACCTGTAGACAGGCCTGTTCTGTGCATGAGAGCGTCCCTCAGAGTGACCGTCTCTGTCAGTCTCTCGCTGGATAGTTGCAGCTCAGGACCAATCAGCTGTGCGATGGGCACATCAAACTGTATGCTATTAGAAGAGATTTATTAAATGTAACAGACACTTTTACTAATTTACTTATGATACGTTAAGTTAGCACTGGTTGCTCTTATTATCTAGTCGTATAGCACTGGTCGTTATTTATGACTAGAGTTTTTGTTTGCTTATTGTCAATAATCACCTTGATTCTCAATGCCCTGTTTTCTAGCTGTTTAACATTTTCCTGCAAGGTCCCCCCCCCCCTTCCACCCCCCCCCCTCCACCCCCCCCCTCTCTGTTTTGTTTCTTCCCTCAGAGCTTCCTGGTTGCTGTCAGTTTTAAGTTTAGACCTTTTCATGTCGCCGATTGTCTGTGTATGCTTGGTGTATTCAGCTCTTGTCGATGTTACATCCAACAAGACCGTTTGATTAAACTCTAAAAAGATGTTCGAAATATCTAGCAAAATCCTTATCTGCACAAGACTGCAAAAAACACCAAAGTGTAACCGCTACGGGTGCCCTAATCATAACTTCCTTGGAGGTCCCTGATTGGAAATGAAAAATTCTGGAAGTAAAGGAGTTGTTAAGTGGTTATGAAGTGACCATTGATCTGTAAAAACTGTTAGTGTAGCATCGTGTGCCCGATACGAGACTGGCGTTAAAGTCATCCTTTTATTCCTTTAAAAACAAAGTTCAAAACTATTACCGTTTAAACCAAAAAAAAACATTGAAAGAAGACCAGAATTTCTTTTTGTTGGATTAGTATAGATTAGTTGGGTCAGTATAGTAACATACTGGAAGCCATTTTAAAAACAAACACCTCTGATCAGTGTGCATTGTTTTCTAGCAAGAGAACATTCTGCGCCTTGTTGAATGTTGAATTAAAATAACATCATCTGCAAAGGTCGATATCCTTACCTGGGGTTTCAAGTTCTGCAGTCTTGCTTGTATACACATTAAAGAGCATTGGTGAAATCTCAGAACCCTGGGGTAGTCCCGGGGCGATATTACATGGTTCTGAGATCAATGTAGGCAGGCGAAGGGCAACCATCCATGTATGCAGGAAAGCTGCAATCAAGTTCACAAGCCACGAACAAATTCCGCTTCTCCATGAGCGAAGATATCAATATATCCCATCTGACTCTACTGTAGTCATCCTCAAGATCAAGTGCTGCCACAAATGTCTTCTGTTCATTATGGAATCCCTCGTAAACATCAAAAGCAAAAGTAGCTGCATTTGATCACGTGTCTCTCCGTGGCCGGTAACTACCCAAACATTTTGGCAGGAGCTCTTCCCTTTCTAAAAAAATTTGTAGTTTAACAACAATAATCTTCTCTAGCACCTTGCCAAAATTATATTGTAGGATTATAATCCTGAAACGGTAAAGTGCGGAATGGTCCTTGCCTAATTTTGGATGTGGGATTAGGTAGCTGTGTAACCATTCCTGGGATACTGACGCTGTTATGATGCTCTGGTTAAAGTGAAAAGTCATCACCCCCAAGTCATCATCACCCATGCTCTTCATGTGGGCATACCTGACTACGTCTATCCCTGGCGCAGGGTCCTTTGATTTGTCAGTATACATTTTATATCCTCCACCCTAATGATATCCTTAAAATAATTAACAATTAAAGTATTAAACAGATTATCCCTAACTGAATTTATAAGCTCTCTATCATTATGATGAGCTTGGGTTATAAATCTCTTCAAAAATGCTTCCCCTTTCTCTTTGTTGTCATTGGCAAACCATTATTAGTGTATATAATACCTGCTGTAATAGGCGGATCCTTCCTTTGTATGTGTTTGTGAAGATTCCAAAACCTACCTAGTGATCTATCCCCTCCAATTTCAATCACAAATTGTAACCATTTAACCTTCCTTGCATCTGCTGCACACCGCTTGAACTCTTCTACGAAAGGAAATCAATAAGTGAGTTACAAATGGTTATGGATTGGCAGGAAAATTTAGTTGGTGGTTTCTAAAGGTGTCATTAGGTGGCAGCAACATCAAACTTTATGTCTCCATTCGTTAGGTAACGCTAGGTGAAACAAAATGGCGACTGTACTTACGGAGTGTACCTTTAAAGAACAACGTTGGGAGGGGAAGGGGTGAGGAGGGGGTGGAGGAGCTGCATGCAACGGACATTCATAAAGAAATGCTTCCTGATTATGCTGACAAGTGTTTATCCCGTAAAGCGGCGCATTGCAGGGTAAAAAAATTCTAAAGGAAGCTCTAAATTGTTGACAAAGTCCGATCTGGTCGTCCTGTTGCGATTACAACAGACGCATCCGTGCAGCGGGTGGAGGAGATGATTAGAGGTGATAGGCGAGTCGCGGCTGGCTCTGGAGGAACTGCAGTAGGGTGCCCACATGGTCAGCATACAACATAATGCATGATAGATTGAAATTTAAGAAAATAAGCTCAAGGTGGGTACCCAGACAATTGATAGACGAACACAAAATAAAATAATTAGGCCTGCACTTGTAGCATCTCTGTCGATACGCAGATGAAGGAGAAGACACGCTGAACAGGAATATTACTGGGGACGAAATATAGGCGCATCACTACCAGACCGAATCAAATTGTGCTTCAATACAATAGAAACATCCTACTCCGCCGTGTGTTGAAAAATTCAGGATTTTTTAAATTCTTTTTAGGTTTACACCATCAGCAAGGAAGGTTATGCTGACAGTATTCTGTGATGGTTAAGGAGTGCTTTTAACCAATTTGAAGAAGAAAAAAAGTGACAAAATGAATGCTGATAAATACTGTAAAGTTCTTTTGATGCTTCATGATGCAGTTCCAATAAAAAGCTGACTAGAGGAGTACTGCTCCTTCATGACAATACCAGACCACATACGGCCGGGTTAAGTCAGGAGAATACGAATCATCTAGGGTGGGAACTTCTGGAACATCCATCCTACAGCCCCGACTTAGCCCATAGTGATTTCCACCATTCTGGTCCACTGAAAACCCGCCTTGGTGGGAGGTATTTCGCGAATGACGCAGAAGTTGAACGTGAAGTGAAAATGTGGTTAAGAAAACAGAGCGCGTAGTTCTATGCAGCAGATTAAGGGAACTAATACAACGATTGGACTAGTGCATCAATGTTGGTGGAAAGTAGTTTGAAAAATAAAGGGACTGTGTATGTGTGTTTTTTTTTTTTTTTTAAAGACAGTTCTCAAGGTTTTATCGTTTTTAGTTTTTTTTTCTGGTTTTTTTCTTTTTTTTTTAACAATCATTTTTGACCTTTTTATGGGCTTCCCCTCTTACGTTTTCTTTTCTAACTCTTTTTAACTCCTCGACATCCTCTCGTAACCTGTGAGGTGTCTTCCGCACTTTCTATAATTGTTTAAATGCGGCCTGTTATTGTCCACAGCGTTTGTTTTTAATAATTTAAATGCTATGTTTAGAGAATTTTCGGATTGATCTGTAGTCCGTACCTGCCTTCAGATCTCTGAGTGAGCTGTGCCAGAAGGGTGGCAGTGAAGGCTTGGGTGATAGTGCTCAGGTAGAACAAAGTCCTTGGGGTGACTGCTTCGTTGGTTTCCTTGTTGGACACACCTAGGGGAATTATGCTATGCTCCTTACCTGATGTGGGAAAATAAAAGCCTTTTGATAATACTGGTCGTTAAATAGGGTGACAAAGAAAAGTAGTCATGTCGATAATAGGTGCAGATAATGGTGGTTGTAAATAATTCAGTATAAAAGTGTCAAGCCTTATTTAACCAGTCATGTGTACCGTTTTGGGAGCCGCGATTGGCTGGTTTCTATAGACTAGCCTGTTGGTCCAAATGTCTTGGGTTCGAATCAAAAATCCAAAACTGACCTTGGCTCCGAGTTTTAATCGGCTACCAGGTAAAGTCTTGGGAAGTAAAGTTGACGGACTCGAATTTGACCACACAACACACCGGTCTCCAAAACTATGAGCCACCGGTGTCAAAGGGTGCTTTTACTTTTATATAGCTATTTATCATGCTGACGCAGCTCCCATCACTGCCCGGCAGAGAGTTTCTCGACCTCTTGCCAATGTGCATGTCTCATATATTTCCACGCCTTTGTAGTCGCCAGTGTCTTGTGGCCATTTATATGGCCTTCAAACCTTACTTTTCCTTTCAGGAAACTTGCCTTCAATAAAATATTTTTTGAAAACACTGCTACCCGTCTGTCTGTCTGTCTGTCTGTCTGTCTGTCTGTCTGTCTGTCTGTCTGTCTGTCTGTCTGTCTGTCTGTCTGTCTGTCTGTCTGTCTGTCTGTCTGTCTGTCTGTCTGTCTGTCTGTCTGTCTGTCTGTCTGTCTGTCTGTCTGTCTGTCTGTCTGTCTGTCTGTCTGTCTGTCTGTCTGTCTGTCTGTCTGTCTGTCTGTCTGTCTGTCTGTCTGTCTGTCTGTCTGTCTGTCTGTCTGTCTGTCTGTCTGTCTGTCTGTCTGTCTGTCTGTCTGTCTGTCTGTCTGTCTGTCTGTCTGTCTGTCTGTCTGTCTGTCTGTCTGTCTGTCTGTCTGTCTGTCTGTCTGTCTGTCTGTCAACATGTATGCCTGTCTTTCTCTATCTATCTTTCTCTGTGTGAGTAGTTGTTTATGTGTGTGTGTGCACGCGCAGGCGTGTGTGTGTATGGTCTTTTTTTTTGGGGGGGGGGGAAGCGTTGTACTCTACTAATCTTTTTTTTTTTATTATTAATATATATATATATATATATATTTCTGGAATGCCACGCAGCCTCGAGGGGCAGGAAGAAATCACTGAAACGGACCCCTCTTTTGGCTTGGTACATAGTACTTTTCAGTGTCTTTGATATTCCCGCCGTCCATCTTCTGCGGTATTAACCTTTGGTTCTTGTCACAGTGTATGTGTATAAGATTGCTCTATGTAGTGCCTGTCTGTTGCCAGTCTAGTTACATGGCCAAACCAGTTGACCAGTTGTCTACTGATAAAGTTCAGTACTGGTTCTGTGTCGACTCGCCTTCTGATGTCAGCATCACTTCACTTTGCAATGAGAATTAAGTTAAACATTATCAATAAATATTTCAGCAAAATTTAGATTAAAAGCCCCGACCATCATCATTTATCGAAAGTGACAATAAATTGACCCCAAAAACTGACCCTTGACAATAGTCATGGTTAGGCCAGGGATCTGACGACACTCCATCACGTTCTTTAGCAAGCTGACCAGTTTCGCCTCATCGCTTGAGCTCAAAATCTCAGTGGTGACAGTCTGCAGTTGTTGTAGCAATAGTGCCGCCATGACAATGACGGGAAGACATTGTTGGAATCCCATATCTGCGGAAACAAAAATGAAATTGTTAGCAACGTGAAAAATACAACTGGGGTTGGTGGGGGGGAGGGAAAAAGGGGGGGGGGGTGGGTGGGTCTTTATACTGTCATTTCGTTTATTGTTATTTTTATTTTATTTGTTGTCTGAATATTTAAATACAGTAATGTATTGCTTCAGCATAATGTCGTGTTTCTTGTTATTACTCAATGATAACATTGCTGCAACATTATTTTTTTCAATGTCATTTATTGAATACGAAATGCATAATTTTTTTATCATTATTGATCATTAGCATCGTGAGGGCTAATAGACTGAAATATATGGGGCATATAATGTCAAATGGCAGAAAGATAAAATGTGTATACTCAGGGGAGTTGAATGGTCGTAGACCACGAGGCAGACCCAGAAAACCACGGAAAGATAATATCCACACAGACTTACACACACTTGAGTCACCAACTAGAAAAATAAGGCCAACCAGAGAAATGAATGGAGGCGGGTAATATCTGCAACAATAAACCTCAAGAGCTCCTTCTGCTTAAGAGGATAAAGAATGTTTTCTGTATTCAGTTACTTATGTTTTTATAGTTTCACTGAAGTCAAAGCTGAGTTTGAAAAGCTACTGCTTGCTTGTTTAGATAGCTGGCATTTTGTGTAAGAGAGCTGGGTTCTATGTATCTATAGAAGACACTTATAATATAGTTGCATATTAAGGAAGCAAGTCAGTACCTTTTAAAATGACATCTGGTTTAAATCAAGGTCATGCTCTGTGTCCACTTCTTTTCAACTTGACCCTAGCGAAAATTATTAGGAAATTGAAAGAGGAGTGTTCTTTAGGAGAAACAACAAGAATACCTGTTTATACAGATGACACTGATATCGTTGGAGAAAATTAAATAGAGACTGTAAAAACACCGACTCCCTTAAAAAAAGCAGCTCACAGAATGGGATTAGTTATTAATCCAGATTAGACAGAATACACGATAATAACAAGACAGGGAAAGGATTTAAACTCCTGCCACATACAAGTCAACTCTTCCAACGTGCTGAGAGAAGAAATACAATGTAGAATACACTCTGAAAAAAAAAATATACTATGTCCTTCAACACCTGCTAATGTCAAAATCTCTATCTCGCAACACCAAGATAAAAAATATATAAAACGTTGATAAGACCAATCGTTTTATACGGCTCTTAAACTTGGAGCACAACTAAAAGTGTTGAGGCATCATTACAAATTGTCTACAATAGATTAATATGACGAATCTTTAATCTTAATAGATATAAAAGCTTTGCTAGCGTCGTCCTGGAATATATAAGAATAACTAAGGTACATTAAAGCCATGTAGTTGTATCTAACATGGTGTTACAATAACTCATGTTTCCCGCCACTGTCCCAGATAGCAAAGAAATTGTATTTACTGATAACATATAGCAACACCCAGCACTGGCATTATTTTTTTTTTTTTTAGCTAGGATAAACGTGGTCAAGAAAGAATAATTAACACAGGATTTTTATTCCTTTGTCCTGGGAAAATAAAGACGGTAACAGAAGTATACTGTGCAAAAATAGACGCCTACCCACCTTGGCTCTAAACCCAGTTTAAATTGGGTACCATGTAAAGTACTGGAAAGTAAAGGCGACCGGCGTAATGTTTACCATGTAACCCACCTAGAACCGATTGGTCTATAAAAGTATGGCTCTAGCATCATGTGCCAGATGCGTCATCTCTATACGGTCCTTTTTTGTATTTTCGTATTGGGAATTAAACACCAAACTAAAACCATTTCAATAATTCCTTAGTTGAATATATATAAATGTTAAGTACTAACCAAATGTGTTTCACTGAAAGTTAGCACTTTCACTAAAATGATCAATTTCAAAAAAGACAATTTTAAAGTTGAAACTATATTTTATATATAATATTGGTTTTACCATTAGCAACGTGGCTCAATCCATTTACACAACGTTGAACTGTCTCAGCCAATGAAATGTCAGAGTGGCGATCCGTGTTAGGCTTCTGACCAGCGGCTATGTAATTAATTACTTTTGATTGACAGCTGGACTCATAAACGTGAAGTCGGCGATAGAAGATTTGAGAACATTCCTTTTGACACAGATAGTAATAAACGTCTGCAATCGAAGATTCGAGTGAACTAGGTTATAAACGAACACCCTCTACATTTTTTAAGGAAAATTTAAGTAAACTACGTTTTACACAAACAATGAAAAAATTTCCCATGCAGAAATTTACAATCAAGTATAATTTAGAAAGGCTTGCCTGCTCATGCAGATTTCAGTAAACTATGCTTTCCTTGTGTGGATTCATAGACCCCATTTGCCTGGAGGTGGAAAGAATAGATCTACTGCCTTCCTCCCCTGCCCCCACCCCCTTAAAACAGTGATGGGTACTTGTCTTTTAGTTCACCTAATCTCGGGGACTTCAAAATTTTGGGGAGGTCTCGAAAAAGTCGAAAGGGAGAGAATTAGGGTTAGGAATAGCCTGTGTTTATTTGACACCTCAACACCCCAATACTATTGGACTTTCCGAGAAACTTCCCTACGAAATTTCGGAGTTCCCGAGATGGGGTTAATTAAAAGAAAAGATCCCTAAAAGGTGACTTACTAGAGGTTTGCTGCAATTGGATGCATTGGGCGGAAAGGCGCAAATATCGCAGCCTAGGTGTAAACAATAACAAATCGTGTTATCTACTCTTCTGAGGCTGAATGCAGCATAACAACCACTATAAGTATCCAAATAATGATTTGACTCAACTTATACAGGCAAGTTTGCTGATGGAGATAACTTAGTAAATACCTCACATACAAGTTATCAGATACCTTTTACACTGAAGATGGAGATAACTTAGTAAACTACCAGACAGACAGACAGACAGACAGACAGACAGACAGACAGACAGACAGACAGACAGACAGACAGACAGACAGACAGACAGACAGACAGACAGACAGACAGACAGACAGACAGACAGACGGACGGACGGACGGACGGACGGACGGACGGACGGACAGACAGACAGACAGACAGACAGACAGACAGACAGACAGACAGACAGACAGACAGACAGA